>LR753878.1:29107-66297 GCA_902729485.2 Mus minutoides
GTTCCCTATATCCTCCCCCCTCCCGGCCCTGCTCCCCTACCCACCCGCTCCCACCCCCTGGCCCCGGCGTTCCCCTGTATTGGGGCATATAAAGTCTGCATAACCAAGGGGCCTCTCTTCCCACTGATGGCCAACTAGGCCATCCTCTTCTATATATGCAGCTAGAGACACGAGCCCAGGGGGTACTAGTTAGTTCATGTATACCTCATTTTTTAATTGGGTTGTTTGGTTTTTTGATGGTTAGCTTCTTAAGTTCCTTATATATTTTAGATATTAGCCCTCTATCAATGTGGGGTTAGTGAAGATTTTTTTCCCAATTTGTAGTTTGCCAATTTATCTTATTAGCTATGTCATTTGCCTTATAGAAGCTTTCCAGTTTCATGAGGTCCCACTTATCAATTCTTGATCTTAGAGTGTGAGCCATTGAAGTTCTGTTTAGGAAATTTCCCCCTGTGCCAATGAGTTCAAGGCTCTTTCCCACTTTCTCTTCTATTAGATTCAGTGTATCTGGTTTTATGTTGAGGTCCTTGATCCACTTGGACTTGAGCTTTGTGCAAGGTAACAAATATGGGTTCTAATTTCATTCTTCTATATATCAACAGTCAGTTAGACCATTTGTTGAAGATGCTCTCTTTTTTTTCCATTGTATATTTTGGCTTCTTTGTCAAATATCAAGTGTCCATAAGTGTGTGGTTTTATATCTGGGTCTTCAGTTCTGTTCCATGGATCAACCTGTCTCTGTACTAATACCATGCAGTTTTTATCACTATTGCTCTGTAGTAAAGCTTGAGGTCAGGGATGGTGATTCCTCCAGCTATTCTTTTATTCTTGGTTGTTTTTTTGGTTTTTTTTGTTTGTTTTGTTTTGTTTTGTTTTGTTTTTTGAGACAGGGTTTCTCTGTATAGCCCTGGCTGTCCTGGAACTCACTTTGTAGACCAGGCTGGCCTCGAACTCAGAAATCCGCCTGCCTCTGCCTCCCGAGTGCTGGGATTAAAGGCGTGCGCCACCACGCCCGGCCTATTCTTTTATTCTTAAGTGTTGTTTTAGCTATTCTTGGTTTTTTTTTGTTTTGTTTTGTTTTGTTTTGTTTTTTGGGTTTTTTTTTTTTTGCCTTTCAGATGAATTTAAGAATTCCATGTCTTTGAAGAATTGTGTTGGGATTTTGATGGGGATTTCATTGAATCTATAGATTGTCCTTGGTAGGATGGCCATTTTTACCACGTTAATTCTGCCAATCCATGAGCATGGAAGATCTCTCCATTTTCTGAGATCTCCTTTGATTTCTTTCTTTGAGAGACTTGAAGTTGTTGTCGTACAGATCTTTTACTTGTTTGGTTAGAGTTACCCCAAAATATTTTATATTATTTGTGGCTATTGTTGAGGGAGTTGTTTCTCTAATTTCTTTCTAAGCCTGTTTATTATTTGTATAAAGGAAAGCTACTGATTTATTTGAGCTAATTTTATATCTAACCACTTTGCTGAAGTTGTTTATCCACTGGAGAAGTTCTCTGGTAGAATTTTTGGGATCGCTAATATATGCTATCATATCATCTGCAAATAGTGATACTTTTATTTCTTCTTTGGCAATTTATAACCCCTTGATCTCTTTTTGTTGTCTTATTGTTGTAGCTAGCACTTCAAGTACTATATTGGATAGATATGGGGAAAGTGGGCATCCTTGTCTTGTCCCCGATTTTAGTGGGATTGCTTCAATTATCTCTCCATTTAATTTGATATTGGATGTTTGTATGCTGTATATTGCTTTTTTTTAAAAGGTGAAAGTCAACTGATCCAGAGTGGGAATCCCTCAAAGCTCCAGTTCCACATACAAGCTGATCTGATCCATCCCAGGGTTCCAGTTCTATAAATGGTTATATTGGTGAACCCTCTTGTCTTAGTTAAGGTTTTACTGTTGTGAACAGACACCATTACTAAAGCAGCCCTTATAAGGACAACATTTAATTGGGGCTAGATTACAGGTTCAGAGGTTCAGTCCACTATCAAGACAGAAACATATGACAGCATCCAGGCAGGCATGTTACAGGAGTTGCTAAAAGTTCTACATCTTCATCTCAAGACTGCTAGTAGAATACTGGCTTCCAGGCACCTAGAGAGTCTTAAAGTCCATACCCACAGTGACACACCTATTCCAGCAAGGTCACACCTACTCCAACAAGGCCACACCCTCTAAAAATGCTACTCCCTGGGCTGGGCATATACAAATTATCATATTATATTCCTTGGCCCCCCATAGGCTTGTTCAAACATATGCGTCTATGGGTGGTGTTTACTCAGGTAATGTTTAAGTCATTCTCAGATTTTTGATGGGGTTGAAGACTAGTTTTATTCTCATAATCAAACTCAAGTTGTTTAACATAGAGAATTTATAGAGTGGATGACATGGTTTTCAGGTGGCAAACACAGGCTAAAATCTAAACATAATACAGGGATAAAATCATAATTCTTTCAGTTAGGAAATATGGTAGAGTACTTTGTCTAATTGACAAATTGATTGGCTTGATGTCATTTGTACCTCATGGTGTGTAATTTACTTAATTCTGGATGTCATTTGTACCTCATGGTTTGTAATTTACTTAATTGTTATGGTTTTGTTCAGTTTATATCTGGGAGAAGTGGTTGTTTTTGTTTTTGTTGTTTTATGATTGTTTGTTTTACTGGACAGAAAAGGTGAGGTACAGAGGGAGATGCTGATACTACTAAGGTCTGGTTCTTGAGTTGTTCATAAAGAGGCCAAGAGCCAATTTCTGGACAGAATGGACAGGTGGAACTTCCAGGTCCCAGGAGGAAAAGGCAGATGGGGGAAAGAGAGGAGGCTTTTCTTCCATGATTTGGAACTAGTAAAAAGCAGAAGCCATGTAAGGCCTCAGGACAGCCAGGGCCTGTGGCCTCACTGCAGACAGGTTGCCAGAGATGTTTGGCAAGGGCTGATTGGAACAGGTCATTGAGTTTGGGGCAGAAGTAGAGCCAGAGATGGTGGTTTAATAAGGGCATACATTTCCAGGCAGGAGATTCTGCACCCAAAAATTGTGCCACAAAAGGAAAGCTGTAAAATAATAAAGCTGACTGACTAATTTTTATCCATGGAGTATACTGGCTAGTTTTGTGTCAATTTGACACAGCTGGAGTTACCACAGAGAAAGGAGCTTCAGTTGAGGAAATACCTCTATGAGATCCAACTGTAAGGCACTTTCTCAATTAGTGATCAAGGGGGAAAGGCCCATTGTGGGTGGGACCATGTCTGGGCTGGTAGTCTTGGGTTCTATAAGAGAGCAGGCTGAGCAAGCCACAGGAAGCAAGCTCCATGGCTTCTGCATCAGCTCCTGCTTCCTGACCTGCTTGAGTTCCAGTCCTGACTTCCTTTGATAATGAACAGCAGTATGGAAGTATAAGCTGAATAAAGCCTTTCCTCCCCAAGTGCTTCTTGGTCATGATGTTTGTGCAGGAATACAAACCCTGACTAAGACAATGGAGCAAAGGTGGGTAGAAAAAAGACGGGGTTGGAAGATGGTTGCAAGCAATGATGAACTAACCTGGAAGGGGCTGGTAGTGTGGTGGCAGCTCCCAGGCTAAGTCGGTAGCATGTTTTTAAAACTACAAGCTGATTATGGGATGGATCCCCGGGGTCCGATAGTCTCTGGATGGTCCATCCTTTCGTCTTAGCTCCAAACATTGTAACTCCTTCCTTGGGTATTTTGTTCCCTATTCTAAGGAGGAATGAAGTATCCACATGTTGGTCTTCCTTCTTCTTGATTTTCTTGTGTTCTGCAAATTGTATCTTGGGTATTCTACGTTTCTGGGCTAATATCCACTTATCAGTGAGCATATCAAGTGACTTGTGATTGGGTTAACTCACTCAGGATGATATCCTCCAGATACATCCATTTGCCCAAGAATTTCATAAATTCATTGTTTTTAATAGCTGAGTAGTACTCCATTGTGTAAATGCACCACGTTTTCTGTATCCATTCCTCTGTTGAGGGACATCTGGGTTCTTTCCAGCTTCTGGCTATTATAAATAAGGCTGCTATGAACATAGTAGAGCATATGTCCTTATTACCAGTTGGAACATCTTCTGAGTATATGCCCAGGAGAGGTATTGCTGGATCTTCCGGTAGTACTATGTCCAAACCCAGACACTATTGCATATGCCAGCAAGATTTTGCTGAAAAGGACCCTGATGTAGCTGTCTCGTGTGAGGCTATGCCAGTGCCTGGCAAATACAGAAGTGGATACTCACAGTCATCTATTGGATGCAACACAGGGCCCCCAATGGAGGAGCTAGAGAAAGTACCCAAGGAGCTGAAGGGGTCTGCAACCCAATAGGTGGAACAACAATATGAACTAACCAGTACCCCCAGAGCTCATGTCTCTAGCTGCATATGTAGCAGAAGATGGCCCAGTCAGCCATCACTGGGAAGAGAGGCCTCTTGGTCTTGCAAACTTTATATGCCCCAGTACAGGGGAATGCCAGGGCCAAGAAGTGGGAGTGAGTGGGTAGGGGAGCAAGGCGGAGGGAGGGTACAGGGAACTTTTGGAATAGCATTTGAAATGTAAATAAAGAAAATATCTAATAAAAAAAAAATACAAACTGTTGGAGAGATGGCTCAGTGGTTAAGAGATCTGACTGCTCTTCCAGAGGTCCTGAATTTGAAAGGACCCCGTAGGGAGACCTCCACTCAAGTCACGGGATATTGGCGAATCCCCCAAGAACTCACAGAAGACCAGGCTTGATGCAAATCACATGAGGCTCTATTGGGGAAAGCCAGAGCTCTGGGGATGACTTGTATCCGGAAGTGGATAGAGGAGTCATCCTCCCCCCCCCCCCCCGAGGGAAAAGAGAACCGGGTTTTTATGGTCCCTCAAGGGGGAGAGAAGGAAGAGGAGGGAGTAGGAGATTTTTCTGATCTGACAATGTCCATTCTTTCTACAGAAGAAATGAGTACACGGAAGATTTTCATGCTCAGGTGCACAGATGCAAAGTGAAATCTACCACAAACACTTGGCAGTGAGCTGTATCTCAATCCATCAACCAAACCTCAAACACTTGGCAGTGAGCTATATCAGTTGGCAAATACATGCATTCAAAGAACAGTAGGGGCAAGCACACAGATTCAAGAAATGTTCTGGCTATTATGTTCAGCTCTGTAAAGGCTTTCTGCTAATAGTGAAATCTCTTTTCCCAGTTTCAGGGTCTTTGTGACCTGTTACATTTTTCTCGGGATCTTTCAAATTCAATTCCCAACAACCACGTGGTGGTTCACAACCATCTGTATTAGGATCCAATGCCCTCTTCTGGTGTGTCTGAAAATAGCTACAGTGTACTCATATAAATAAAATAAATAATAAATAAATAAATCTTTTTCTTAAAAGGCAAAAAAATAAAACCATATCCTATATAGTTCTATCATAATCTCACTGAGTAAGACACAAAAGAAAAAATGACTAAAACTACACACAACATACGGGGGCCATATCTAGCCATAACCTAATACGCAATACATTAAGTCCAACTTCCAAAGTCCCCATAGTCTATAGCAGTATAACAATGTTAAAAGTCCAAAGTTCAAAGTCTCTTCTGAGATTCATATGATCACTTAACTGTAATCCCCTAAGCAAGACAGGAAGCCAGCTGGGCAAACTCCAAACTCTACATCTCCATATCTAATGTCAACATGGTCTTCAGATCTCCAACTCCTTTTTCATCTTTGTTGACTGCAACAAACTTATTTCTCATGGGCTGGTTCAACTACAACTGAGGCTGCACCTTCACCAATGGCCTTCCATGGCCTCTCACAGGGGTCATGCAAGGGGTCCATGACCCCTTCATACCTTCAAAACCAGTACCACCTGGGTTACTCATTAACATTACCAAGTACAGCTGCAACATAAGGTACAACCTTGGCTACCTCTGGAACATTGCATCTTTCCTCAGCAGATAGCCCACAGGTCTGGCATCTCAAATATCTTGGGTTCTCCAAGGCAACTTCAATGTTACAGCTTCTTGTCTCAATGTCTGGGATCCACATATGATCTTCTGGGCTCCTCCAAAGGGCTGGCATAATTTCTCAAGCTCTGTCCTCTGTAACATTCTAAGCTCAGGTTGATCCACTTCACTGCTTCTGCTGTTCTTGGTGCATCTCAAATACACTGAGGTGTTCCACTACAACTAGGTTTCACCAATAGCCTCTCATAGGCTCTTTCATGGTGTCAAGCCTCAACTTTGCATTGCCCCTTCAGTCCTGGGATGTCAACTACAACTGAGGCTGCACCTTCACCAATGGCCTTCCATGGCCTCTCACAGGGGTCATGCAAGGGGTCCATGACCCCTTCATACCTTCAAAACCAGTACCACCTGGTTGACTCTTTAACATTACCAAGTACAGCTGCAACATAAGGTACAACCTTGGCTACCTCTGGAACATTGCTTCTTTGTGCTCTCAGAAAACACTTCCCAGAAGATTTCATCTCAGTGATGTTGGTCTCTTCTTAATCACTACTAATTACTTAGCTCTAGTTAACCAGCATCAATTGTCCCAGTAGTCCCTTCTATTCTTGAATATAAAGCCAGAGCCACATGGCTGAAGCTGCCAAGTTCTGCTGCTTGCAGGAGCTGGAAGATGCCCCACCCCCCCACCCCACCCCTGCAGCCTTGTTTTATTACAGTATCACCAGCTTTCAGTTTTCCAACTCCTTTACTTCCTAAGCTTGGCTGTCCTGAAACTTGCTCTGTAGAATGACTTTGAACTCAGAGATATGCATGCCTATCTCCTAAACACTGGGATTAAAGGTGTGGTCCACCAAGCCTGGATTTAAGTTTTTCTTCATCTAGAACTTGCTCGGTTCTAGGCTGGCTTTGAGTTCAGAGATCTGTTTTTCTTTGCCTCCTGAGATTAAAGGCTTGTACTACCATGTCTTGATCTAAACTTTGCTGGGTGGGATCTTGCCCCAAGGTCACTAATCTCTTAATTTAAATTAATATCCTTGAACACAGGATTCAGCTCCATTTCACTTCCTGGTGCCCCTTTAAAAATCAAACCATATAATATTTTCCCTTTCTCAGCTTGCTATGCTTGTTTAAAATGAGACTTAACCAGTCTATGATGGGAATTTCTGAGACTTCCTTTGTCAGTGCAATTAATCCGAGTCTCTTTACATTAGCCTCAGGCAGACTCTTCAGGCAAAGGCAAAAGTTGCCATATCTTCACCAAAATACTACAAAATAGTCTGTAGGCCATATATTGAAATTCTTCACTGAAACCTCTTAGGCCAGGTCTGAACAATTCAAATCATTTTCAGTAACAAAGTCTTCCATATTCCTACTAGGACAGCCCATTAAGCCATATTTAAAGCATTCTACAGCTTTCCAAATCCAAACTCCCCAAATCTATATTCTTCCAAACAAAAGCATGGTCAGACCTATCACAGAAATACCCCAGTCCTTGTTACCAACTTCTGACTTAGGGTTTTACTACTGTGAATAGACACCATGACCAAGGTAACTCTTATAGGACAACATTTAATTGGGGCTGGCTTAAAGGTACAGAGGTTCAATCCATTATCATCAAGGCAGGAACATGGCAGTGTCCAGGCAGGCATAGTGCAGTAGGAACTGAAAGTTCTACATCTTCATCTGAAGGCTGCTACCAGAATACTGGCTTCCAGGCAGCTAGAGTGAGGGTCTTAAAGCCCACACCCACAGTAACACACAAGACCACACCCATTACAGCAAGACCACACCATCTAATAGTGCCACTCCTGGGGCAGAGCATATACAAAGGATCACATCTCTGAACTTCATGTAGCAGAAAGTTTTGTGTTCTCTGGCCTTTTTCCTTGGCATCACATCAAATCTCCTGCCTCAAATATTCTAAGGGGAAGACTAAATATCTCTAGCCTCATGTTGATCAGCAGGCTTACCCAAACTTTCTTTTTTCCCAATTTTCTTTACCCCTTCCTCTTCTATACACAGGGATGATGGCCTTCTTTCTATTTTGGGGACATTAACTTCACTCAGCCTCCTTTTAACACTTTCAAACATGCTCTAGGTAACACTTTAAGATTGTCTTATCAGTTTATACTTCTCTTTCACAAAGTATCTCTTCAAATATTTGAGATGAACAAAATTTTTCCCATTTGACTGATGACACAAAATGATATCCATGTTATAATACTTTTCTAAGATAATGGGGTTTGTTAGCTTGAGGCAGCACAGCAAGTACACATATCATAAGTTCTGGGCAATTCCAAGACCATAATATCTGAGGCTACTATTTGATTACCTTGACTTCTCCTCAATAAATGCACATTCTCTTTCTACAGGATTCCAGAGGCCTTGGATGACCAAGTTTAAAAATCACCTGTCAGATTTCTTCAAGAGCTCCATACCTCCAGCAGCCATTTTTGCTCTTTTTGTCACCATAGCACTAATGAGTATTCTCTGCTGTCTCACGTAAGCTACTATACAATAGGGAGAGGAAATGAGAGGGGCTGGGGAAGTAGAAACATTCAGGCTCCCCATCAGCTGCTCATTTAAAATTAATGAAGAGTTTCAAGGAAAATCACTCTAGTAGAAAAACTCTGAAGGTCCTTTTAAAAAGCCTAAGTGTGTAATAAGAGACAGAGCACAGGAGGAACCTATGACAGCAACCAAGCATATTAAGAGATGAGGCTACAAATTTCATTAACCACTTTTCTTTTTTTTTTTAAAGATTTATTTATTTATTATATGTAAGTACACTGTAGCTGACTTAAAACACTCCAGAAGAGGGCATCAGATCTCGTTACGGATGGTTGTGAGCCACCATATGGTTGCTGGGCTTTGAACTCATGACCTTCGGAAGAGCAGTCAGTGCTCTTATCCGCTGAGCCATCTCTCCAGCCCATTGACATTTTCAAGACTAAGTAGATATGAGTAGAAAGTAGGAATGTGGAATCAAAAGTCAAATTCTTTCTAAGTTCACTGGTTATTATTAGCTATGATTTTGAGAGAAATGTATTGCCAAGGAAAAAAACAAGCTGGCATTAAATGAGCCATCCATTATAAATAATATAAATACTTTGACCTTCCAGTAGCCCACCAGCTCTGAAGACCTTTAAGTAGGGTATGTTCCTTAACAGTTGCTGCAGAGGCAGCCATAGGGAATAAAAGACTTGAAGAGCCTCATAGACAATGGACAATTGACCAGAGAAGTTCTCTTGAAATGCAGAATATGAATCTAATCAAGGTCTGTCTAGTAGAATTCCAGAATTTTTCCCCTTTGTGTCTCTTGTTGTCCCCCTTTCAAAATGGAAATATTTACAATGCTTACCATTTTCTGAGCTATCATTATTAGAGGGTATGGTGATTGGGGTCAATAACTTGGTTTTAGTTCATAGATTACTTAACAAAGCAGAAACATTCTAAGACTAGAAAAAACAAGGACTACCCAGATACTCTGGACTTTGAACTGGACAAAGATGTAGAAACTGTAATAAAAAAAAAAAAAAAAAAGCTGGGCGTGGTGGCACACGCCTTTAATCTTTAATCTTTAATCCCAGCACTCGGGAGGCAGAGGCAGGCGGATTTCTGAGTTCCAGGCCAGCCTGGTCTACAAAGTGAGTTCCAGGACAGCCAGAGCTATACAGAGAAACCCTGTCTCGGAAAAAAAAAAAAAAAAAAAGAAATTGTAATCTTGTGAAAAGGGTATGCGATAGGTTAGGCGTTCTAGAAGCACACAAGGAGGCAGGAATTTGGTATTTAGAATATTAAAATTAAGCATTAATGTCTGTAAAAGGCAGAGGGAAAGATGTGAACCTCCTTACAAATCCCACCAAGCCTTGACTGGCCCCATCAGGCTTGTAGATTTGTCCTATAGTACCCTGAAAAGACCATCATAACATCATTTTGAACATTATTGGGTGAGGGCTGTAAAAAGAAGTAAAGGGCAGCCCTTTGCAGCAGAGGCAAGCTCTGAAGGAGTTAACTCTAGAAGCTGTCTGCTTACAGTGCCCTGAGCACTTAGGGTAACAAGTCTTTTTTTTCAAGGGAGCTTCTGGGTGGCAAGTTTACATATGAATCACATTGTGGCTATATTCCTTGTATGACGTGAAAAGTAAACAGATATTGCATGGTAAGAAAGATCTTGTTTCTCTTTCTCAAGAAAAATGTGAAGATCTAAACCGGGCGTGGTGGCGCACGCCTTTAATCCCAGCACTTGGGAGGCAGAGGCAGGTGGATTTCTGAGTTCGAGGCCAGCCTGGTCTACAGAGTGAGTTCCAGGACAGCCAGGGCTATACAGAGAAACCCTGTCTCAAAAAACCAAAAAAAAAAAAAAAAAAAAAAAAAAAGTGACGATCTGAAAGCAAACACTCACATAAATGAAACACAAAACACAAGAGACATTGATGAAAACAAAAGATGTGCCACACATGGTTTTAAAAGCAAGCAGTACTTTAACAGAGATAGTTTAGTGAAAATAACATTAAGGAATATATCATGACCGCCCTCCGAAAGACCCAACAAGCAGCTGAAAGAATCAAATGCAGATATTTGCACCTAACCAATGGACAGAAGCAGCTGAACCCTGTTGTTGAATTAGGGAAGGCTGAAAGAAGCTAAGGAGAAGGGCGATCCTGTAGGAGGACCAGTAATCTCAATTAATCTGGATTCCCGAGATCTCTCAGACACTGGACCACTAAATAGACAGCATATACCAGCTGATATGAGGCCTCCAACACACATAGAGTAGAGGACTTTCGGGTCTGTGTTCCACTGTGCACCTAACCCTCAAGAGACTGAAGGCCCCAGGGAGTTTAGAGGTCAGGTGGGGTGGGGGGTGGGGGCATCCATGTGGAGACTGGGTAGGGTGGGGAGGAGATGTGGGATGTGGAGCAGTTGGAGGGTGGATGGGGGGAGCAGAAAATGGAATATGGAGTGTAAAAAATAAATTAAAAATAAAATAAAATTTTAAAAAAGAAAAAGAAAAAGTGATAGATACAGGAGATACATGATTTCTTTGATAAAGAGTGCAAAATCCAGCAAATTAAAACACTTAAAATTTTCATTGTAGAAATAAAGGAAGTCTTGAGTCTATAGTCATAAAGGCAACATGATAGTGGACACACAGTGGAATCTCAGTAACACTCCTTATTAGGGTATTTCACAGTAGGGACTACAGTAGCCTCTCTGTGCTCCCTTCATCCTGAATACCTCTATTTACCACTAGCTGCAGTTGTAATGAATAAGTTCATTACCTGAGTCAATCATCTGTGAAAACCATCTGTGTAAATCATCCAATTCTCTGGAAGCAATATGGCAGCCAAGAGGACTCACTGGCACTAACAAGTATATAAACATACATATGCATGGAAATATAGCATGGTTTATAATGTTGAAAAAAAGCCACAGAGACAACATAATGTCTGTTAGTCTGAGCTGGTGAAATAAAGTATTGCATATTCATATAGATTCCATGTTTATGTGAAAGGATACTTATGTCGAAACATATTGATGAAACACTATTGAGGAAAACAAACAGCTTATAAAAGGCATACACTGTTATTAAGAACTAAATGTTATTAAGGCCCAAATTGTTATTAAGAACTAAATGTAGGGTCTTCAGAGATGGCTCAATTAATAAAATTATCTGATCATACTCTACTACAAATTCTAAAACCCACTACAAGTACATTCATGTGTGTGTGTGTGTGTGTGTGTGTGTGTGTGTGTGTGTGTGCTTTATGTTAATATATGTGAGTATGGTACATGTGTGTGTGTGGTTTGTGCACATGTATTTGTTCATACATGTGTGTCTGAGGCCAGAAGAGGACATGGGGTGTTAGACTATATAACTTACCACCTCATTCCTGTGGAGACAGTGTCTCTCACTGAATCTGGGGGAGGTTAGAAACCAGCAAGCCCAGGAGTCTTTCTGCCTCTGGCCTCTACAGCACTAGGTGGGTTACAGATGAGCATGAATAAGCCTGTCTTTTTACATGAGTCCTGGAATCTGAACTCTGGTCCTTAAGCTTGCATAGCAATAAACACTTATCAACTTAACCATCTCTCCAGTCCCTTTGGTTTATTTTTTAGACCAAGCCTCTTCACTGAACTTAGACTTTGAACTTGTACACATACACCACACACACACATTCATAAACACAAATAAAAAAAATTGAAGAATCATTGAAGAAGACACCTGATACCAAGCTCTGGCCTCTATAGGCATTCACACAAGAGTATTCATTCCCAAATACATGTGTGTTCATACACTACCATCCACATGTGCCAGAAGTGCACACACAATACACACCACATTGGAACAGATAATATGATTATATAGTAACATTATACAGACCAAAAGAATGGATAGGAATGTAAACAGTTGAGCAGTAATCATAATATCTTCTTTTCTTAGCTTTTTGGTGGGTGAACCAGTCCACTGAAGAACTAGAAGACTTAATGGGGGAAGTGTGGTATCTGACTCAACAGATTTCAAGAGCTGGAGAATGTGTTATATGCTTAAAATGAGATTAAATTATATTTCCATCTTAAATCCTGTTTTAATTTTTCCTTTTGAAAGATGCATAATAAAAACATAAATAGCTTTACTACAGATTTGATTACAAAGGTAATATTTATTAGAAAAAATTTTTGGAAAACTCAGAAAAAAGAAAAGCTATTCAGAATTATATATCTAGAAATATATGCTGTTAACAATTTCATGTATCTCCTTGTCTTAGAGTTTCTATTGCTGTGGAGAGACATCATGACCAAGGCAACTTTTATTAGGGTGAAATATTTAATTGGGGCTGGCTTACAAGTTCAGAGGTTTAGTCCATTATCACTATGGCAGGAAGCATATCAGACATGCAGACAGACATGTTGCTAGAGAAGGAGCCAAGAATTCTACATCTGGATCCAAAGGCAGCAGGAAGCAAGAGAGACTCTGGGCCTGACTTGAGCATCTGAAACCCCAAAGCCCACCCCTACCGTGACACACTTTTTCTAACAAGGCCACATCTAATAATAGTGCCACTCCCTATGAGCCTATGGGGGGCCTTTTCTTTTTTTCTAATTTTTAATATTTGGAACAGCGACATGTGTGCCACAGCTTGTATGTGGAGGTCAAAGGACAACTTGCAGGAATCTCTTCTTTCCTTCCACTATGTGGGTTCCAGAGATTGAAATCAGGCCATGAGACTTGGCAACAAGCCATCCCTCTGGCCTTGCTTCTAGTATTTTACCACCATGAGTGAAGCTTTACAACCAACAACACTGAATGTATGTCTTTTTAAAAAAAAATTATGTATGTATGCATTTATTTATTGATATGCATGTGAGTACACTGCAGCTGTCTTCAGACACACCAGAAGAGGGCATCTGATCCCATTACAGATGGTTGTGAGCCACCATGTGGTTGCGGGGAATTGAACTCAGGACCTCTGGAAGAGCAGTCAGTACTCTTAACCACTGAGCCATCTCTCCAGCCTTATGGGGGGCCATTTTCTTTCAAACCACAACATTCCTTTTGAGATTTATATCAATGTATATATTACTTATTTCTCAAAGTCTATAAAACAATAGTTCTGTTTAAATAAATGTCATGAAAAAACAGGACTCTCATCAATTAGGTTTAGGAGATGCTGGATTAATCACATGAAAAAGTTTGGAGCTAAGATGAAAGGATGGTACATCCAGAGACTGCCTCACCCGGGTGGTCTATCACATAATCAGCCACCAAATGCAGACACTACTGCATATGCCAGCAAGATTTTGCTGAAAGGACCCTGATATAGCTGTCTCCTGTGAGGCTTTGACAGTCCCTGACAAATACAGAAGTGGATACTCATAGTCATCTATTGGATGGAACACAGGGTCCCCAATGTAGGAGCTAGAGAGAGTACCCAAGAGCTGTAGGGGTCTGCAACCCTATAGATGGAACAACAATATGAACTAATCAGAACCACCAGAGCGCGTGTCTCTAGCTGCATATGTAGGAGAAGATGGCCTAGTTGGCCATTATTGGGAAGAGAGGCCCCCTTGGTCTAGCAATGTTTATATGCCCCAGTACAGGGGAATGCCAGGGCCAAGAAGTGGGAGTGGGTGGGTAGGGGAGCAGGGCCAGGGGAGGGTACAGGGGACTTGTAAGATAGCACTTGAAATGTAAATGAAGAAAATATCTAATAAAAAAAAGAAAATATGTTTCTTTGCTCTCCAAATTCTAAGAACCTTTGATAGACTAAGACAAACTTCAACAAAGTATAAAATAAGGAATATTTTATGAACTGGTTTTGTTTGTTTGTTTGTTTGTTTTTCGTTTTTTGTTTTCGAGACAGGGTTTATCTGTATAGTCCTGGCTGTCCTGGAACTCACTTTGTAGACCAGGCTGGCCTCGAACTCAGAAATCCGCCTGCCTCTGCCTCCCGAGTGCTGGGATTAAAGGCGTGTGCCACCACTCCCGGCTGTTTTTTTTTTTTTAAAGATCTACTTATTATTATATGTAAGTACACTGTAGCTGTCTTCAGACATTCCAGAAAAGGGCATCAGATCTCATTATGGATGGTTGTGAACCACCATGTGGTTGCTGGGATTTGAACTCAGGACCTTTGGAAGATTAGTCAGTGCTCTTACCCGCTGAGCCATCTCACCAGCCCATGAACTGATTTTTAACATAGTGAATATAACATGTAGTTTAACTATACAAATATAGTATTTAAGGTTTTCTATATATTTGGTATTATAAATGCAATGCAAATAATAGTTTAAAAAATAATTTTCTCTTTCTTTTTTTTTTTTTTTTCTGTTGAGTTTAAAAGCATTCATTCCAGGGATGTGTATTAAATATTTTCTGTAAACCAGGCACTGTTCTGAGTAGGTAATACTAGCCTTGGATATTATTATTAGAGGATTTTGTACAGCTAGACACTCTGAGTTTTATGTTTCTTAACATAAATTGCTAAACGTAGAATTGTTAAGTTATATTCCATGATCATATTAAAGTTTTAAAATATTATCCTACAAACTGGTTGTACCTTTTTGCAAATTAGGCCCTTGGCTCTCCATAAAGTGTCCTTAAGACTGTTATTTTAGCTGGGCTTGTTGGTGCACAGCTTTAAGTCCAGCACTAGGCAGGCAGAAGCAGGTGAATCTTTGAGTTAGATGACAGTTTGGTCTACAGAGTAAGTTCCAGGTCAGCCAGAGCTACACAGTGAGACCCTCTCTGTTGAAAGAGAGATTAATATGGTGTTATTTTAGACTAGAGAGATGGTTCAGATGTTAAGAGAGCACTTGCTGTTCTTCAGATGAGCTGAGTTCAGTTCACAGCACCTACATGATGGCTCCCAACTGCCTGTAACTTCAGTTCTAGGATATCTGATACCCTCTTTCTGGCTTCTATGGGCACCAGGCATGCATGTGGTATACAGACATACATTCAGGTAAACCACCATACAAATAAAATAATTGTTCATTAAAGTAAAATAATTTAGGGCTAGTGTCCCACTATATGCCTTGGTTGGGCCCACAACTCACTATGTAGACCAGACTGGACTGGAGCTCACAGAGATCAACCTGCCTCTGCCTTCCAAGTGCTGGGGTTAAAGGATTGTACCACCATACCCATCTTAATTTCTTAAATCTTAAAAATAATATTGTGTCAATTCCTTGGTGTTTTGTTTTGTGTATGAGACAAGATACTGCTATGTAGCTCTGGCTGGCCTAAAACTTACTATGTATGCCAGGTTGGCTTTGAATCCACAGCAATTCACTGCCTCAGTCTCATGAGTTCTGAAGATACAGGGATGAACCACTACACACAGTTTTTTTTTTCCCTTGATGATAGATTTCACTTTATTGCCAGACTGCCCCAAATACTTAGACCCAAATAATCTTCCTGCCTCAGCTTCTTGAGAGCCTAGGTTTGTAAGCACATGCCACAATGCCTGAAATTCCTGGTTTTAAAAATATATTTAATTATGCCATTTGTCTCTATTTAGTTCCTCCAGTTTTTGTTTGTTTGGTTGGTTGGTTGGGGTTTGTTGTTGTTTTCAAGACAAGGTTTCTCTGTGTAGTCCTGGCTGTCCTGGAACTTGTTCTGTAGACCAGGCTGGCCTCAAACTCACAGTAATCTACCTGCCTCTGCCTCCCAAGTGCTGGGATTAAAGGCATACATCACGACTGCCCTGCTCCTTCCAGTTTTTAATAATTCTTTTGAAGTAGGATATATTAATTACACAAAATATGAGTTTGGTTATTCATTTTTTATTTTTTTTTAAATTTGTTTACATCCCAAATGCTGCTCCCTCCTAGTCTCCTCTTACAGCTCTCCCCTCTTCCCCTCCATTTTCCCTCCCCTTCCCCTGCCCTTCCTCTCTGAGAGGGTGATCCCCCCAGGTATCGCCCCCATTCTGGCTCATCAAGTCTCTGCAGGATTAGACACATCCTCTCCCACTGAGGACAGACAAGGCAGCACTATTGGGGAATGGATTCCACATTCAGGCTACATCTTTAGGGACAGCCCTCACTCCAGTTGTTGGGGGACCAAGCTGTGCATCTGTTACATATGTGTAGGGGACCTCAGTCCAGCCTGTGTATGTTCTTTGGTTGGTGGCTCAGTCTCTGAGAGCTCCAAGGGGTTCAGGTTAGTTGACTCTTCTGGTCTTCCTGTGGAATTCCTGTCCCCTTCAGGGTCCACAATCCTTCCCCAGCTCTTCCATAAGAGTCCCCAAACTTCCATCCAGTATTTGGCTGTGGATCTCTACATCTGTCTGAGTCAACATCTGGGTAGAGCCTCTCAGAAGACATTTATGCTAGGCTCCTGTCTGCAAGTATAACAGACTATCAGTAATAGTGTCAGGGATTGGTTTTTGCCCATGGGTTGAGCCTCAAGTTGGGCTAATTATTGGTTGGCCATTTCCTCAGTCTCTGTTCCATCTTTGTCCCTGCATTAATTGAAGTCAGGACAAATTTCGGATCAAAAGTTTTGTAGGTTGGTTGGTGTCCTTATTCCTCCACTGGGAGTCCTGCCTGGCTACAGGAAATGGATTCTTTAGGTTCTGTAGCCCCACTGTTATAAGTCTCAGCTAAGGTCACCTGTATTGACTTTTGGGGGCCTCCCCCATCCCAAGTCTCTGGCATGTCCTCAAGATGCCTCCCATCTCTCCCCCCCACCTCCAGCTGCAGATTTTCCTGGACCTCTGGCCCTCTCTCCTGTCTCTCCTCACACCTGATCCTGACATACCCTCCCCCTCTCCTATCCTATTTCCTCCCTCCTTTTGCTTCCTATAACTAATTCATTCCTCCTTCTAAGTGAGATTCAAGCATCCTAGCTTGGGCTTTCCTTCTTGTTTAACTTCTTTGGGTCTATGGGGTGTATCATGGGTATCCTGTTTTTTATGGAATATTTACTTATTAGTGAGTATATACCATGCATGTCCTTTTGGGTTTGGGTTACCTCACTCAGAATATTTTCTAGTTCCATACTTTGTCTGCAAAATTTATGATGTCCTTGTTTTTAATAACTGAATATGACTCCATTGTGTAAATGTACCACATTTTCTGTATCCATTCCTCTGTTGAGGGACATTTGGATTGTTTCCAGTTTCTGGCTATTATGAATAAGGTGTCTATGAACATAGTGGAGCATGTGTCCATATTACATGTTGGAGCAGCATCTGGGTATATGCCCATGAGTGGTATTGCTGGATTTTCCCATAGAACTATTTCCAATTTTCTGAGAAACTGCCAAATTGATTTCCAGAGCGGTTTGTACAAGTATGCACTCCCACCAGCAATGGAGGAATGTTCCCCCTTTCTCCACATCCTTGCCAGCATGTGCTGTTGATTTGAGTTTTTTGTTTGTTTGTTTGTTTTGTTTTTTTAATCTTAGCCATTCTAATTTGTGTAAGGTAGAATCTTATGGTCATTTTGACTTGCATTTCCCTGATGACTAAGGATGTTGAACATTTCTTTAAGTGCTTCTGAGCCATTTGAGATTCCTCTTGAGAATTATCTGTTTAGCTCTGTACCCCATTTTTATAATTTTTATTTATTTACAATCCAGCTGTTGCCCCCATGTACCCCATTTTTTAATTGTATTATTAGGATTATTGGTGTCTAGCTTCTTGAGTTATTTATATATTTTAGATATTATCCCTCTGTCAGATGTAGGGTTGGTAAAGATATTTTCCCAATCTGTAGGCTGCTGTTTTGTCCTATTGACACTGTCCTTTGCCTTAAAGAAGCTTTGTAGTTCTATGAGGTCCCATTTATCAGTTGTTGGCCTGAGCTATTGGTGTTCTATTCAGGAAGGAAGTTGTCTCCTGTACCAATGTGTTCAAGGCTATTTCCCACTTTTTCTTCTATGAGATTTAGATTTAGTGTATCTAGTTTTACCTTGAGGGTTCCTCTTCCCCCAATATCCTCCCCAGCATTTTTTCATCAACGGTTTTCTTTATTTTTTAAGATTTGTTTTTATTTAATGTGCATGGGCCTTTTACCTGCATGTATGTCTGTGTTCCACATTTGTACAATATCAGCAAGGGCCAGAAGGTGTCAGAATCACTGAAACTGGAGTTACAGATGGTTGTCAGCTACCATGTGAGTTCTTGGAATTTAACCCTAGTCCTCTGCAAAAGAAGCTTTGAGGGTCTATAATTCACTGAAGAATGAAGCTCTGAATTCAAATGTTATGTAAAAGTAAGGAGTATTTTATTTTGTAGAAATCTAGCTTGTTTATCAATATGGAGACACCCAAGTTAGTTCTCAGACCCAATTTAAAGAACATTAGGGGAATTTTAGGGAGGGGTAGGTGACCTTTATCTTATTTGGTTGGCTTTATATCTAAGGACATTTTTGAACCATTGTTGGGGGTTAGGGGGCTGGAAACTGGTGTTGAGGAAGCCTGGAAACTGTTGTTGGCCCATTGTTCTTGCCTCAGGCCAGGTGGCAGGCAGGCCAGCTTTTAATGGCTTGGCTGGCAGTATATGATTAGCTGCTGGAGGCCTGGAGTTGTTTTCTGTAACTAATTTGCCCAGACTTGCCTAGGTCTGAGAAACAGAAATCTAGGCCTAGTCTCCTGAAATGTCAATTTGATGCCTGCAGGGAGTTAGCCTGTCTTAGTCTTCTCAAAGCAAGTGCTCCTAACTGCTGAGTCATCTCCTCAGTCCCCTTGACAATTTTTTTAGATTAATGCTTTCACTTATTGGTCAGTTTGAACTCCTTTTATAATCTATATACTAATCTTTTGTAAGATACATAGATCTTGTGTGTGTTACACACACAATGATGTATATGGGAACTGTTTTTATTTAATGTGAGGATTACATTTTCACTCTTGACGTGATTTTTAAATTTTTATTATTTACTTTTTTATTTGGTTTTTTTGAGGCAGGATTTCTCTGTGTGACCCTGGCTGTCTTGGAACTCATTCTGAGGAACAGGCTGGCCTAGAATTCAAAGATCTATCTGCCTCTGCCTGTGAGTGCTGGAATTAAAGGCATATGCCAATGTGCCTGGTGATCTTTTTTCTTTTAATGAGCATTTAAAATCCTTTTCTACAGGAAAGTCAAGAAGGAATTCTAAGATACTGTTTTTCTCAAAGTTTTATCAACTTTGAACTGAACTTCTGTACCTAAAGGCAGTTCTAGGAATCAAGAGGAGCAAATAGTTGTCATAAATTCCAAGACGCAATAAATTTCAAGGAGCAAAAGCAGATTTTGAACAATGAATACCTTGAACTGAAGCCAGCTGACATAAAAACCATGGAAATGTTGAAAGACAGCTGTATGAGTACTTGTCATGTGCTCTGACTCAGCCACCTCTCTTTCCAGTACTTTTCCATTGTCACCTTTGCCCTAGGATACACATCAGCTATTTTTTGCTCAAGGCGTCACTCTGTATTTAGTTCTTCCAACTACAATAGTGTGGATTCAGTACTTGCTTCACCTCTAATTAATCTCAGCTTCTGTTACTAATATGCCTAGTACTACTCAATAAGACTGTCCTTTCCCAACTACTGGTGCAAAGCCACTTTGGCCATATTATCAAGTGTCTGAATATGTCTTCAATCTCCTTTCTCTCCTGTATTATTGACTCACTTTGCATGCCTAAACCACTTTCATTGCCATGCAATAAGGTACTGAAATCTGGAAAGTTGGTCCTCCAACTTTGTTTCTCTACAGTACTCT
Organism: Mus minutoides; assembly: GCA_902729485.2. NCBI lineage: Eukaryota > Metazoa > Chordata > Mammalia > Rodentia > Muridae > Mus > Mus minutoides. Next base: position 49,295 of record LR753878.1, read on the forward strand.
GGCTATTCTACTCTATTTTTTTTCCTTTCTCCTTTTCTACTCCCTCTTCTTTATTTTCTATTTTTATTTAAAATTTATTTAGATTTATTTGTTTTATGTGTTTGAGTGCTTTGCCTGAATATATGTATACATACTATGGTTTGCCTAATACCCTTGGAAGCCAGAAAAGGGCAGGGCATCACATCCCCTGGAACCGGAGTTAGTTAGTTGTGACTCACCATGTGGGGTCTGGTGATTGGACATAGGTCTTCTGGAAGAGCAGCAAATGCTCTTAACTACTAAGACATATCTCCAGTTCCTCTTCTTCTTCTTCTTCTTCTTCTTCTTCTTCTTCTTCTTCTTCTTCTTCTTCTTCTTCTTCTTCTTCTTCTTCTTTTTTCGAGACAGGGTTTCTCTGTATAGCCCTGGCTGTCTTGGAACTCACTTTGTAGACCAGGCTGGCCTCGAACTCAGAAATCTGCCTGCCTTTGCCTCCCGAGTGCTGGGATTAAAGGCGTGCGCCACCACACCTGGCCCTCTTCGTCTTTTTTTTTTTTTAATTTATTTTATGTGATAATCTCACCATGTATTTCAAGCTGATCTTGAACTTGTGAAGATCCTCCTTTCTCAGTCACCTGAGTGCTGGGATTCCAAAGATGTGCCACCATGGCCTAGCTACTTTGGATATTCTTGTTTTATTACATCCTCATACATATCAAAAATAAATTTGTAAATTTCATAAACCTTCCAGGATTGCATTGAATCTATAGAAGGGATTCAAGAGATCTGACGGCCTGGAGTGGTGGCACACGTCTTTAATCCCAGCATTTGGGAAGCAGAGGCAGGTGGATTTCTGAGTTCTAGGCCATCCTGGTCTAGAGAGTGAGTTTCAGGACAGCCAGGGCTATACAGAGAAATCCTGTCTCGAAAAACCAAGAGAGAGAGAGAGAGAGAAAGAGAGAGAGAGAGAGATTTGACAACTTAAAGCAATGGAGTCTTCTAAATAATGGACATAAATTATGTCTTTATTCATAACTCTTCTTTAAATCTGTAGAATGTTACAGTTCTCTCCATGAAGCACATATATATAGTTTATTAATCCCTTAACACTTGATTGTTTTAGATATCAAAATGAGGGTAAGGGTTTTTTTTTTTTTAAGAGTTGTTTTAGACATGTGTGTATGTGTCTTCAGAGTACAGAAAATGATGTTGATCCCCTGGGTCTGGAGTTGCAGGCACTTGTGAGCCACCCTATGTGGGTACTAGAACTGAACTCAGGCCTTCTGAAAGAGCAACAAGCATTCTTAATCTTTTTAGCCCAATAAAATGGTATGGGTTTCTTTCTTTCCTTTTTCTTTTTTTCTTTCTTTCTTTCTTTGATTGATTTGCTTTGCTTTGTTTTTGTTTTGTTTTGTTTTGTTTTGTTTTAAGATAAGGTCTCACTGTGGCTGTCCTGGAACTCACTATATAGGTCAGGCTGGCCTTGAACACATAGAGATCTACCTGCCTCAGCCTCCTAAGTGCTGGAATTAAAGGCATATGCCACTGTGCCTGGCTAAAATGGTGCATTCTTAAACTCTCTCTCTCTCTCTCTCTCTCTCTCTCTCTCTCTATCTAGATAGAGAGAGAGAGAGAGTTTAAGAATATATATATATGGTATATAGAAACACAAATGGGGTGCCAGCAGCCTTAATAGTAGTTTATTGTTGTTTATAATTTATCTGTAGACTTTTGAGAAAGGGTCTCTCTACATAGTTCTGACTGATCTAGAACTTACTTCAAACTCTCAGAGATCTGACTGCATGAATAATATATCTCATTGCTCACATCACAGTACTGTGCTATATTCAAAGAAGCTTTCCAATTAACTTTGTGATGAAAAGGAGAGAAGAAAATAGGCATAAATCAAAAAGGTTGGTAGGACAGAAGTGTTCAATGTCATCTTCTTATAAAAAAGGCCCAGGGATCTTATGTCTGTTCTTCCAGCATATGAGGAATCAAAGAAATCCTATGTGGAAAGATCCCTCATTAGATACCAGATCTGCTAGCACCTTGATCAGGGCCTTTCCATCCTCTATAACTATGGAAAATAAATTTATGTCATTTACAAGCTATTTGTTTATAATATTTTGTTACAACATCCTGAATAGATGAAGGTAAGTTTTATAGTAGTGATTGTGTTCATTTGAAATGGGTGAATTTTGTAGTATGTAACTATCATCTGTTTTAAAACATATACTTCTTTCATTTAAAAAATGCATTTTTTTTTTACTTAAATTGTATTCTACATTATCGGTGTGGTTGAATATCTGGATTGAATGGCCCCCATAGGCTCATATATGTGAGTGCTTGGCCATCATGGAGTGACACTACTTGAGATTAGGAGGTATAACCTTGTTGGTAGGGTGAGTAGGTACAGCCTCGTTGGAGGTAGTGTGTCACTGGAAATGGGCTTTGAGGTTTAAAATTCCAAGTCAGGCCCAATGGCTTGCTTTCTTCCTGCTGCCTGTGGATCTGAATGTAGAGCTCTCAGCTCCTTCTCCAGCACCGTGTTTACCTGCATATCTCCATGCTTCCCATCATGATGACAATGGACTAAACCTCTGAAACTTTAAACCAGCTCCAATTAAATGCTTTATTTTATAAGAGTTGCCATGGTCATGGTGTCTCAAGTCAGTAGAACAGTGAGTGACCAAGACAATATCTTTCCAAAAAAATTGTATGCATTCACATGTTCTCCAGAAGTCAATGTTGCTAATTTTTATTTGGGAGTACAACAGCAATTCATTATAATCTTAATTTGCATTCAGTCCATATCTTCATATGTATATTGGCTACCTTAGTCACTGTTCTGTCTATGAAGAGACACCATGACCAAGGCAACTTTTATAAAAGAAAACATTTAATTGGTGGCTTGCTTACAGTTTCAGAGGTTTAGTCCATTATTATCATGGCAAGGAGCATGGCAGCATGCAGGTAGGTGCTGGAGCAATAGCTAAGAGCTACATTCTGATCTGTAAACAGAGATAAGAAGAGTGGCACTGGGCCTATCTAGAATTTTTGAAACCTCAAACCCAGTGACATACTTCCTCCAACAAGGCCACACCTACTCCAACAAGGCCACACCTTTTAATCTTCTAATCCTACTCCTTGGTGACTTAACAATTCAAGTATATGAGCCTATAGGGGCCATTCTTATTTAAACCACCATTAACTCTTTGTGTTTCCTCCATTATGATATATTTATTCATGTCTTTTGACCAATTCTTTATTGGATTGTGTTTTTCTTGTTAATTTGTAGTCCTTTTGTTGCCATGAAGTGTCTACCCCTATTCCTTCTAAGGTATCAATGCCAAACCAAAGTTGTAGTCTATGGAAGTTCTCCTGGAAACCAATGAGTTTATTGAGCTTACTTACAGAGCATTGGTGACAGGTCACTGATTAAAGCAAAACAGTTCCTCTGGAAAGCCTTTACCCCAACATGGATGATGGCTTCCCTGTAGCCACACAAATGGAGTTTCATTATGTTAACCTTCCTCAGTTTATACACAATAGTCCCTCCCAAGACCGAGAACAATTAGAACAAAATTATTTACAACTGATTGACAGAAATGGTTGAATATGCAAGTGAGAGTCCTACAGCTTCCACATGCCCTCCTTCTATAAGAGTAGGTTAGCCGGGCGTGGTGGCACACGCCTTTAATCCCAGCATTTGGGAGGCAGAGGCAGGCGGATTTCTGAGTTCCAGGCCAGCCTGGTCTACAAAGTGAGTTCCAGGACAGCCAGGGCTACACAGAGAAACTCTGTCTCGAAAAACCAAAAAAAAAAAAAAAAAAAAAAAAGATGAATTAATGAAGATGGTGGCTGTTTGGCTAAGAGGATAGAGCTATACAATGTCTTTATACATTCATAATAGAAACCTTTCTTGCTTTTATGTATTAAAATGTCATTATATTTATTGGTTTTTTTGTGTCTACATGTATATGTGAAAGATACATAGAAAGGTGTATACACTCACATATGTATAGATTCACAAACCCCATGCATATATAGAAATTGGAGGATGACCTTATGTGTTCTTCTCTATCACTCTTCACCCTATTTTCCTTAAGATAGGGTCTCTCACTGACTCTGGAGCTATGCTGGCAGCCAACAGATCCTCTTACTTCTCTTCATAGCTCTGGGGTTATGAGCATGTTTGGCCATGACTAGCTTTTTAAATGGTTGCTGGGAATTTAAATTCAGGTCTTCATGCTTGAACAGTAAGTTATCCTAACCAGTGAGTCATCTTCCCATTCTCTCATAGTTTGGGGATTGTTTCTAAGAAAGTGTTTGGTGTAGCTCAAGTTGGATTCAAATTCACCTTGTAGCAGAAGCTGAATTTAAACTCAAGATTCTCCAGTATCTACCACCCAAGTACTGGGATTACAGGTATGTGCAATTACGTCTAGTTCTCTTATGTTTTAAATAAAGTTCTTTTTCTTCTGAACAACTGGAGCAGGAGCTATCCCAAAAGCTGTTGCCTGTATGTGGGGTATACTCTTCTAGCTGGACTGCCTTATCTGGCCTCAGTGAGAGAGGATGCACCTAGCCTCACAGAGACTTTATTCAGGGTGGGGGAATACCCAGGGGACCCCCACCTATTCAGAGGAAAAGGGGAGATAGGAGAAAGAATTGTAGGAGGGGGTGACTTGGAGGGGACAGTGAGTGGGATACAAAGTAAATAAATACAATAATATATATGATAAAAAGAATAAAAAGACTTGATGATGTGTCATGTTATAAAAATATATAATTACATTTTCCTCAAAAATATATACTCTCCCACATCCATATATTTAAGTGGAATAAAATATTCTGATTTTTTAAAGTTCTTTTTCTTATTTATTTATTAGTTTTGTTTTGAAACAAGGTCTTATGTATTCTAGGTTGCCCTCAAACTTACTGAGTGACTGGGAGTGACTTTGAACTTCTGATCCTATTAACTCCACCCCCAAAATGCTAGAATTATAGGCATGCACTATCATGAATAGTGTGTGCATTACTGAGAGTTGAACCCAGGGATTTTGCATGCTAGCTAACCAGTCCGCCAACTGAGGTTCATCTTCATTGTGTATCACATAAAACAAGGTTCCAATTTCATCTTTTCCAGTTCCACTGTCAGTTAATGAAAGGCCTTATTTACTTACCTAGCTGTTTTTATTATTGCGTACCTTTGCATGTATGCACAAAGGTGTTACATAGTTGTCTATTCTGTAACATTGCTCAGTGTATTCTCTTCCTCTGTACCAAGCTCTCCCTCTTTGCCCTTCTCTCCTCCCCTTTTCTCTTCTCTTCTATTTTCTTCTCCTCTCTCTTCGCCTAAAAGTAATTCTTCTAGGGACGGGAGAGAGCGTAAGTTATCAATCATATAAGCTTTGAATTTTAGGACAGGATTCCCAAGGAGCCTTTAAACCCAGTAAACATTCATTTTGTTCAGAAAGTCTTTCATTAGTCTCCAGACCATTTGGAAGTTTAGGGTGTTTACTCCAATTCTTGAAGATTATTTGTTCCATTTGCTTCTGCTGATTCCTAGAAATTGTGTGGCATTAACAACAGGAGATCTGGCCCAAGGTAAATAAAACCAGTTTGCTCTTGAGGGTAGTCCCATCTTTCCTCTCTGAATAGCATATACCAATGTAAATGATGGTACCAGCAGCACACTTTCACAAGTCTAAACCTGGAAAGGTGCATTGGCCTTGGGACCACTGATTTAAGAGCCCCTACATTCTTCAGGGAAGCTGGTTGATTCCTGATGTCAGGAGCAATCTGGATGTAAAGTTCACTCAGCTAGTTGCAACTCGTGGGTGGTAAAAGAGCTGCAGTTGCAGTAGCTGGACATTTTGGGATCCGCTTCGGTAGTTCACAGGTCGTGCGAGTGAGAGATGGAAGCTCCTGTCTTGGAATTCTATCTTTTGAAGATGCCCGCTGCGCATCTCGACAGGGCCCGCAAAGGCGTGGTTAGAGCGGAGCTTTCAAGCAACGCTAAACTGCGCCTTCTCCAATCGCTAAGCACAAGGAAGGCCAAGGCGTGGGTGGGCTTAGGGGCGGACCAGGGTGGAGAGTAGGCGGAGCGTGGGTACTGCACTGCTTGGCCCTCCTGGCTCTCAGCGCAGCTCTTGATCCCTGCCTCCTCCGCCGCCTTAGTCTAGCTCGTCTCTGAACAGGCCGCAGTCCCCGATTTGCGATTCCTGGGCTCAAAGCTCTGCGGCTACTGTGTCTGGTTGTCTCTGCTCCTGAGAGATGACGCTCAAGTCGAGCGAAGGCGAGGGAGGGAACAGCATGCGCACCGCACTTTCGGACCTCTACCTGGAGCACTTACTACAGAAGCGTAACCGACCTGAGGTTAGCGGGACCCCTGGGGTCCTATGGGTTCGGGTTGGGTCTAGGCTCCAGGCCTTTCCATCTGCTGCTGGATTTTTCCTATCCATGGCCTTGTTCCCAAGCGCCCTGTCCCCGGATGGCCAGATCTTGGTTGTCCTGCCCCAGGGTGGAGGCCTTAGCACTGGGCCGGATTCCTGCTGAGATCTGGGTGTGGTGGATAGTTGCCTGGAGCAGCCCTTTTAGGTGAAAATCCCAAGAGGATGGCCAGGACTAAATGAATACTTAAGGTCAAAGAAAACTTGCTCATGGATGGAAGTCTACTAACAGACTTGAAGAAGGAAAATAAGACTTTAAGGAACACATCCAATAGTAGATCTGCCTAGTTGTTATTGAGCGTTTGTGTTGTTTCACAGACATGGTTGTGAAAACCAACTTCGTGCTCTAAAAAGCTCCCACATTTCCCTCTGCATTTCATTTCGGCAGGTCTCCTTGTGCTACGCTGTAAACTAAGGTAGCATTCATATTCCAGTGTTAGACAGTAAATAGTTATTAATCTAATGTGTCAGGCCTCCAGAGGTGGTTGTGATTATATTCTCTGTAACGTGTCTCCCCCTCCCCATTCACCTACCGACCCTGCTCCCTCTGCTCCCTAGTCCCTTCTCCTGGGAGATTTATGATGCTGCTTGTGATACAGTGAAAATGGCTTTGTGATAGGAAGGTACAGCTATAAAACAACATACATTACTTACACAAAATGTTTAAAGATGATACTAGATGAAACTGAGGAAAATAAATCCAAAAACCTTGGCAGGAATGGTAGCTATTATGTGTTTTGATCACCTTTTTTTGATAAAGGGAATAAAAGAAAAAGTGAAGAATTGATACGAGAAAAAAATCCATATTATGACAGTTGTATTCTGGTTCCCCAATTCTGTTTTTTGGTTTTTTGTTTGTTTTTTGTTTTCGAGACAGGGTTTCTCTGTTTCTCTTGGCTGTCCTGGAACTCACTTTGTAGACCAGGCTGGCCTCGAACTCAGAAATCCGCCTGCCTCTGCCTCCTGAGTGCTGGAATTAAAGGAGTTCACCACCGCGCCCGACTTGGTTCCCCAATTCTGGAGCTCTGTTTCCTTTTCCCTATCTCTGGTGTCATTTCCCCTCCCCAAGCCCGTTTTGGAAGTATGGTTATTTAATCTTGCCTTTCTATGCTCCACGCCCAAAGTCCTCTTTTAGTAACACTGACAGAGCAACTCACTGCTTAGGGGAAGAAACTGTGCACCAATTAAGTGTCAGCAAATTTTATCTCTCTTGCTGGCAAGTAGGAGGACATTTTGCTTTTTTTGTTTATCTGTTTGTTTCTTGCTTTGAGACATGGTCTCATACTAGCTCAGGCTACCTTGTAGCTTACTCAGTTGCCCCAACTGGCCTTGAATTCCTTGCAATTCTCCCAGTTCAGCCTCCTGAATTTATAGGCACTGCCTTGAATTCCTTGCAATTCTCCCACCTCAGCCTCCTGAATTTATAGGCACTATAGGCATGGGCTAACATGTCAGACTTCAGGACATTTTTAGTGTCACAACTAGATGGATTTATTTTTTACAGCAAGAAATTATCAGACCTCCCTCCAAAGTGTCATGACTGCTGAAGGAAACATCTATTCCTGATGTTCTAGTTCAGTGTCTTATTTAAGGTGAGCAAATAAAGCGCAAAGAGAAAAACTTAATGTGATAAAATTCTAATCTACTTAGGCCACTGTGGCCACAATAAAACCAGATTCCTATCTGTAAGGTATCTAGGTCTTTCTGGTTTTGAAAAATAAAATCATAAATATCCTAGAAGTGAAGGACAGAAAATGAAGAAGACTAACAGACTATACTAGGTACTGAGAAAACTGGGGCAAAGACTAAATAATTTGAAAATAGTACTTTATTTTTTTAGTTTAAATTCTCTGAAAACACAGACCTTGAATGGAAATGTCCTCTTCAAATGACACAACCAAACCTAAGAAAGAGCTTTTTCTCTGACAGAATGATAGTCAGGAGCAGACTCACTGACCATGCTCCCTACTGACTTAACCAAGACTTGTTTTCTGCTATTGTACACGGCATTGAACCTTGGTGTCTCTGCACAGGCTGTTCTGTTTTGCCTGTAGTCCTGTTTGCCCTTTAAATCCTAGATTCTACAAAGTGCAGGCTTCAGCAATGCTGGGCACTCCACAGTGCTTCACAACCCCCTACACCTCCTTCAGAGGAAACATCTGCAGCACAGTTCAAAGGGCAGAGACAGTTTCTCAAAGGAAGTTGAAATAAAAAAATAGATTGAAAAAAGTTGGCAGGGGTGGGGGCAGAGGTAGTGGGGATGAATAGAGCAGGGGCAACTATAATTGACTTTCTCATTTAAACCAATTGGCTTCAGAACAAAATGACAGTGAACTACTGAGCACAGGAATGAACAAACATTTGTTCAGCCTACTGTTAGGCTCATTGCCAATTGCTTCCACATAGTGAACTTAGAAAGCCTAGTCCAAGGAAATGAATGACTCTAAGTACAGAAGAGCTGGGAGTTCCTTACTATCACCTGCCAGCCTTATGTAGCCCCTGACTAAATCACAAGTACACACTCTTCACATGTACATCTGTTTTACTTTGTAAGTGGGAAAACTACAACAAGAAAAGTTAGAAAAGCCATGAGAAAACCAACAATTCCCCAAGGAAGTAGAGAGATTAGAACTATTTAACTATAAATGATAAGAACTGGAGAGACAGGAGGGCTCAAGAATCAGGATTTTTCTGGCAGGTATTGTCTTAAAATCATATATTAACTAGAGCTTTGTTTGTCAGGCACTAAACAGATCTCTCAATCCAAAGGCCACATGGTTAAAGGTCTTTGGCTGATTTGCTTTATCTGCATAGTACACTCTGGACACATACACAGGCTTCTTCCAACTGAAACTCAAGCAGCTCCATTTTTTCATTTTTCTGAATAGAAAGTAATCGTTGTGACATAAAAATGAAGGGATGCATGAGGATTTGAATGCTGAGCATTTTCTTTCTTGAGTGGCTTCTTTTGGTATTGTTGGTATGTCAGCACTCCCAACAGAGAGGAGTACAGCAACATAGTAACCATAGCTCACATTTACCCAGTGCTTCTAAGTTATGTTAAGCTCCCAACCCAGTAAAGTCCTTAAGTTACCATCCTCATTTTTACAATTGAAACAACACAAATGCAAGAAGGTCAGGAATCTATCCCAGACCTTGGGTTTTTCTCTTAAGAAGTGTGTCCTGCTGGGCAGTGGTGGCACACGCCTTTAATCCCAGCACTTGGGAGGCAGGTAGGTTTCTTGAGTTCAAGGCCAGCCTGGTCTACAGAGTGAGTTTCAGGACAGCCAGGACTACACAGAGAAACCCCCGTCTCAACCCCCCCCTCAAAAAGTGTCCCAAGTTTTTAAGTTCTGTTTAATATTTTTTTTTTGCTAAATTATTTTCTTAAAGTATTTAAACACATAGTACACAATTTGGAAGATAGGGTGAGTAAAATTAGCCCATGAAGGCAATTTCCTTTTCACTCTGTCTTGTAGCCAACCAATTCCCCCCTTCCTAGAAACAACCACTGTTCCTTCCATACATTATTTGTGTGTTCAAAGAAAATGTGAATATATTCATATTTTTCACTATTTATGGTGAAACTAGCATAATTGTCTTCAAATTGTTTTATTTTCCACATGAACAGATGGTTTCAAAATTACCTCAGAGCTTACTTATGGCTACATGGTGTCTTCCCATGCAGTGACTGTAGTGTCATTGAATTGTTTGTGGTAGAGTACCTGGGAATTGTGTGAAGTTCTGTGTTGCCAGGTATTCTCAGTTAATTTTCAAATTACAACCCCTTTTCAACATTTTTGTTACAACATAAATGTCATGTGATGGTCATATGAGTTTTGGGACATTTTAGCTGCTAAACAAGACAATTTCTCAACACTTCCTCATCTGGAAGTTACATAGTAAGTAATACTATGCCAGTCCTCATTGTTTTTTCAGTTAGAAAGGAAGCAGTAAATTAAGAGGTCTTTGTGGAAAGCACACCTATGTTATAAGACATACTTTTCTCCTTAAGTTTCTAGGCTAGATCTCCTTGTCTGTCATCTTCCCACCCTTCTGTTCCCATGGCGGGGAGGCATTCCTATTCAAGACTCAAGATTCATTTTCCTCCAGAAAAATGAATTGGCAAGATATATTTTTCACAGCTCTGCCTATTGAGAAGACCTTCTATGTCTCCCCAGTGTCCCTGTGTGTGGATAGTATATAGCTGCTCTCCATTTTCTGTTTGTACCCAAATACCAAGCTTACACCAGATTTTTTGTCCTCTGGCTTGCTGTGTAGGTTTTGATTTATTATTTTATGCACAAACATGTGTGAATAATAAAGGCTGTCCTGGAACTCACTCTGTAGACAAGGCTGGCCTCGAACTCAGAAATCCACCTGCCTCTGCCTCCAGAGTGCTGGGATTAAAGGCGTGTGCCACCATGCCCGGCCTATTCTACTTTTTATAGTCTAGAAGCTTTTTGGATTCTAATTACAGATTGTTGATTAACTATAGGGTTTTACTGCTTATTTTATCCATTAATCTGTTTTTACTTGACAGACTTCATTGAACCAGTCAAATGTTGCCACTGAGGACATGTACACCAATGGGTCCTCTGCTCCAGATAGCCCTGCCCATGCTAAAGGTCAGGAGGCACGGAGAGTTCGTCTCATACAATTTGAGAAGATCACAGAAGAGCCCATGGTAATCTCTTGTCCTTTTGTCCTTTATCCCTTACACTCTACTGATAAAGTCATTGGGCCATTAGAGTATATGCCTAAGGCCACTCACGGAATCGTACAAACTGACAACTTCACTGCTGTGTTTCTTTGTCCCCTTTCAAGCTCCTTTCTGAGCAAGCTTCCTGCTTTTTCTACTTGAGAACTGCCCATGATATAAATGGAAATGGTTTTCCCTGCAAATTTTCCTTAAGATGCTTTAAAGATGTCCTCAGAAAGGGCTTAAAACAAAGTTTACTTTTTCATTGCCTTTATTCCAGGGAATCACTTTGAAGCTGAATGAAAAACAGTCATGTACTGTGGCCAGAATTCTCCATGGTGGCATGATTCATAGACAAGGTACTCTGGCAGGGAGGAGGGGTCTTAAGTCTAATTTTACCCTGGGATTAATTATTTACTCTCTATTCAGTGGTTTGGGACAAGGAACTTATAGTCCTACAAACTGATAGCATTTTCATGAGAGTGCCAAGAGATTCCCTGGCTTAAAAATTAACTCTTTAAACCAGGCATGGAGGTGCATGCCCTAATCTCCAAACTCAGGAACCAGAGGCAGGCAGATCTCTGAGTTCGAGGCCAGCCTAGCCTATAAACAGGACAGCCAGGGCTACACAGAGAAACCCTGTCTCAAAAACCAAACCAAATAAACAAAACCACCTGACTCTAGAAAATTGCATGGTAAGATTTTAGTATGAATTCTGAACCTTCCCCCCAATTCCCCATCCCCTGAGATAGGATTTCTTTGTTGAGATCAGGCTGGCCTCAAACTCAAAGAGATATGCCAGGATTAAAGTCATATACCACCACTGCCCAGCTCCTCTGTACCTTCTCATATAAACTTTCCTTTTTAGTTAATAAATGAATCATTACTACATGTACCCATTACATAAGACTGATATGTAAGAGTAAAGAAAGCTGTATCTCTACCCTCCTGAAGCTAACAGCTTGAATGAGAAAACCAAATTTAAGTAGGTATAATTAATTATTATATTTCTCTAAGGTCAGAGTGCTAACAATTTTCAGATATCATTTACTAAAATATAATTTAGGGAGCAATGAGAGAACAGAATAATAAATTAAAATCTAACATTTTCAGCAGCTGGTAATAATCTATATGGTATTAGAAACTAGAAACTATTCCCAATGTTGGGGTTATGGCTACTACAGTGAATCTCCTTCCTCATTATGTCCTACCCGTTTATGTTTAACTATGTTTTTATTCATCCAAGGTAACATGACATGAATTTGGTAACCATCTTTCACATAGAATTTTAACATTGACTAACCATCTAAGAACATGTGTTTAACAAAGAAACATTGATCTCACTGAATAATGGGGAGTACTGAGATCTTTTTCCCTGACTTAGTTATTCTTTTTAATGTGTACATGTATGTCCAAGTCTCCTGGGGTTGGCAGCTATTCTAATTCCAGGAATTCAAGGATGAGATGCTTTTACACAGACAGCTCTTGGATGATTGAAATAAAAAAGGATGAGGCAGTATTGAACTGTGCTAGATAGATTCAGAACCAAATTTGTTTTTATCTCTCCTGGTTGAATACTTCTAATATTTGAATTTTATCTATTTTATAAAATGCTTTAAATTCTAGTTTGGGGTATGTGGTGTTCTTGAGCTATACTAACAGCTCTTGTTTGACTTTTTATTCTTTTATGCATTGAGTTTTTTGTTTGTTTGTTTAATGACAGGCTCCCTTCATGTTGGGGATGAGATCCTAGAAATCAATGGCACAAATGTGACTAATCACTCAGTAGATCAGTTGCAGAAGGCAATGGTGGGTATTTTCTGCACCAGACAAATACTGTCTTCTATGTTCATGAAAGGTATATGGGCACTGGTGCCACTGTATCTCATTTCTCTGCAAAAGCATGGTTATCTTATATTGAGAGGGTGTTTATCACTTCTGATCCAATGATATTCTGTCTAAGAAATGATATTTCTCTGCTTTCATTTACTAAAACTGCAAAGCAGGGCGAGTAACTTGAGAGCATCAATTTCATAAAATAACACCCTGGGTATCTGGAGATTGTGGTGTATATTGGTATTTCTGAATCCCTGCTTTACTTTATTCTTGCTGTATAGCTTTGAGCAGGTGGATTAGTTTCTCTCAGTCTGTAGTCTCAGAATCCACTATGTGGATTCTGCTTGGTGTTTATGCTGCCTTCCTGTTTGCCCCTCCTGATACTTTGCCATCTTTCTTAACTTTGTCTTATGTGTCAGTAGGCTGATTTTAGTTTCTAGATCAGTTGGGCTTCAGTAGATTCAGCAAGCAGTTAGTAAAGGTATTTATGTGCTTACTCTTACAGGACAAACCTGCTCCTATAGGTACCAATTTCACACAGGTGTGGGCATCCTGGAAAGATCCAACAAGGGAGAGAATTCTTCCTGAGGATATGTATACCTGTGTGAATATGTCCTTCATGAAACTTTTCAAACTCCCTTTTTGAATGTGCTACCTAATTATTACTGGGTTTCCCAGTAATATCATAGTACCAGGAATGATGTCAGAAATTCGGCCCTTAAAGTGGGCCTCCGACATTGGACTACTTGCAAATGATCATAAGCTAAAAAGATAGTTCATCAGAAAAGAGCTAATCTAGGGAAATCTAAATTTCCTTTTAAAAACAAAATCAAATATGAAACTGGGCAAAAGAAACAAAAAACTACTGACCAACCTTTTTAAAATCTGCTCAATTACTACTGCACAATCCATCATAGCCAAGCTATGGAGTCAGTGGTCCAATGGACTAAAAATATGTGGTATATACACACTATGAAATGCTGTCCTATCTTATACAAAAAGGAAATCCCATTATTTAATATAACATGGGTGCACCTGGAGGACATTATATAAATAAGCCAGACCCAGAAAGATAGTCATCACATAAACACTTATATACATAGAATCAAGAAAGGCAAACCTGTAGAAGTAGAGAGTGGAATGGTGCTGACCAGGGGCTGGGAATGGGTGGGGATCATGGAACTATGTATAATAACTATGGATTATATTCTTGAAAAATGCTAAGTGAATATATCTTGAGTATTGTCACAACAAAAATAAGTTGTGAAGTAATACATATGTTAATCACATGATGCATACATAATTTGAAAACATTTGTATGTGATATTATACATATTTTTATTATTTAAATTGTAAGAAAAAAGAGAGAGGATGATCAGCTGTAGTTATGGTAACAAAGTTACAAAATAAATCGTTAAGCTGAATGCAATATAGCTCACACCTGTAATAAAAGCTCTTAAGAGGCCAATAACAAGTTAAACTTGTATCTACTTCCAGTTGTGATGGGACTTGGGAGCCTGAGGAGGAAGGATCATAGGTTAAGACCAGCCTCAGCTATATAGAAAAACCAAAAACTAAAAGAAACATGTGACTAAATTTTTTTTCCTTGTTCCGGTCAATTCTGCTCCCTCTGGTCTGCCCCGCTCACTCCAGCCGGCCCTGCTCGCTCCGGTCGGTCCCACTTGCTCAGTCCCTGCTCTCTCCGGTCCAATGATTCATTTATTATTATTCATAAGAACACTATAGCTGACTTCAGACGCACCAGAGGAGGGCCTCAGATCTCATGTGGTTGCTGGGATTTGAACTCATCACCTTCAGAAGAGCAGTCGGGTGCTCTTACCCACTGAGCCATCTCACCAGCTTGTGACTAAATATTTGCAATGTTCTATTGCTTTATTATTTTTGTGTCTTCAGTTATGCTGGTGTGGGAAGGACATGACAATCTCATGGTTCAAGAGGTAATATCTGAACCAAATCTTAAACTATAAAGATGGTTCTGTAGTGAAAACCCTGACTTTATAAATCCCTATTTCCCCCACCACCCCCTGGTTAGTTTTTGTTACAGTTTCATTTTTCTTTTCTTTTCTAATAGAAGGAAACCAAAGGAATGATCTCATTAAAAGTCATTCCTAATCAGCAGAGTCGTCTTCCTGCACTACAGGTATACAGTGCCATTTTCTCTGTTGTGCTGTTTTGTGTTCTTTGAGATTTTATTAAAAATTACATGATTATATAACTTTAAATTCTGAATCTCTCACAGGTGTTTAGTTGCTTGGCTTGGGATCCTATTATCCTATTGTCCACTCTGTCATCACCTTTATTTTCTCTCTATTTTCCTTGTGTCTGTGTGTGCTTGTTCATGTGTGTTCAAGTGCATTTATGTAGAGGGCAGAGGACAACCTTGGGTGTCATCCATCTTTATGTGTTTGTTGGGGTGTTCTTATGAGTGTAAATGTGTGTGCGCATGTGCACATGTATGTATATGAGTGTGGAGGCCAGAGGTTCATATTAATCTCACTTTACCTTTATTTTTTTTTTTTTTTGAGAGGTGTCTCTCAAGGAACCTGAAATTCATTCATTTGGCTAGAATGGTTGGTCAATGAGCTTCAGGGATTCACCTATTTCTTCTTCCTGACCCTCTTCTCCAGTACTGGAATTACAGGCAACACATTGTACCCAGTTTTTTTTAGATATATTCTGGGGATCTGAACTCAGGTTCTCATGCCTCTGCCTCTGCCTCCCAAGTGCTGGGATTAAAGGCATGAGCCACCACTGCCCAGCCTGCTTTCTTTTTTTTTTTTTTTTTTTCTTTTTAAGACATATTTATTTATTTATTTATTTAATGTATGTGAGTATACTGTCACTGTCTTCAGACACACCAGAAGAGGGCTATTTATTTTTACTTACTACAAGGTGGAAAGGACATTCTTTTATATTTTCTTCTAAATGCATGTAGAACTGAATTAATTTTTATGTAGGATATTGTGAAGCAAGAGGTCAAGAATAAACATCCTGGGGCTGGTGAGATGGCTCAGTGGTTAAGATCACTGACTGCTCTTCAGAAGGTCCTGAGTTCAATTCCCAGCAACCACATGGTAGCTCATAACCATCTGTAATGAGATCTGACGCCCTCTTTTGGAGTATCTGAAGACAGCTACAGTGTATTTACATGTACTAATAAATAAATAAATCTTGAAAAAAAGAATAAACATCCTGTTCATACTATATGCACCATCACATTTATCATGTCATATATGTAGGCATATTCTGTGTAGTTGGTCTATTTATTTACCCTTGCATTAAATCTCCATATCATTTTATGGAAAAAAGACATCTTCACAATATCCCAAAAGAAGTCATAACAGCAGGATCCTTCTCTATTTCTATTTCTCAATATTGAAGACAAAGTTTTAGTATTTCATTGTAAAGTATGTTGGCTGTAGGGGTTATTTGTTTGTATTATTTTAATTATGTGTCTCTGTGTGTATATGTGCATATGAGTTCAGGTGCTCACAGAGGTCAGAGGTATCAAGATTCTCCTGGAGCTCATTATGAGCCACCTGATATGGGTGCTGGGAGTCACATTCAGGTCCTCTGAAAGAGCAGTAGTTGTCACCTGAACCATCCCTCCAGCCCCAAGCTGTAAGGTTTTTGAAGGTATTTATTACTCTCAAGGAGCTCCCTTCTGTTACAAGTTCATTAAATTTTTAATGTTTGTGTGTTAAATTTTTTCTTTGTTTGTACCTAGTGACAAAATCATGTGATTTTTTTTTCTCTATTTTTTTTTCTTTTTTTGGTTTTTCGAGACAGGGTTTCTCTGTATAGCCCTGGAATTCACTCTGTAGACCAGACTGGCTTTGAACTCAGAAATCCACCTGCCTTTGCTTTCCAAGTGCTGGGATTAAAGGCGTGCACCACCACTGCCCAGCTTTTCTTTACTTTTTATGTTTGTTAATGTCACAACCTTTGTGTTGCTGAACTAGTCTGCTTGATTAGTGACTTTTTTTTCATTTTGCTAAACCATTTTC
>LR753878.1:66397-96694 GCA_902729485.2 Mus minutoides
TGTTATCCAGAAATTTTCCCTTACCCTCCCGCGTCCCCGCCCTGCTCCCCTACCCACCCCCTCCCACGTAATGGCCCTGGCATTCCCCTGTTCTGGGGCATATAGAGTCTGTATGACCAAGGGGCCTCTCCTCCCAATGATGGCCAACTAGGCCATCTTCTTCCATATATGCAGCTAGAGACATGAGCGCAGGGGGAGCTAGTTAGTTCATGTTATTCTTCCACCTATAGGGTTGAAGACCCCTTCAGCTCCTTGGGTACTTTCTCTAGCTCCTACCTTGGGAGTCCTGTGTTCCAACTAATAGCTGACTGTGAGCATCCACTTCTGTGTTTACCAGCCACTGGCATAGCCTCCCACAAGACAGCTATATCAGGTCCCTTTCAGCATTATCTTGCTGGCATATGCTATAGTGTTTATTTTGGTGGCTGATTATGGGAGGGATCCCTGGCAGCCGCTGTCACTGTTATCCTTACAATGAATTGCCATGTTTGATTTACTAATATTTCATTTTGGATTTTTTTATATCCCTGATCCTCAGAGAGACCAGAAGAAACTCATTAGATTTGGGTATTATGGTTATAAGTTGGGAGGCTCTGGATTTTTCTCTCTCTTTCTTTCTCTTTCTTTCTTTCTTTCTTTCTTTCTTTCTTTCTTTCTTTCTTTCTTTCTTTCTTTCTTTCTGTTTTTCGAGGCAGGGTTTCTCTATAGCTCTGGCTGTCCTGGAACTCACTTTGTAGACCAGGCTGGCCTCGAACTCAGAAATCCGCCTGTGCCTCTGCCTCCCAAGTGCTTGGATTAAAGGTGTGCTCCACCACGCCCTACTGGATTTTTCTGTTATTTGTATTTGTATGAGAATAGCCTATTTCTTCAACAGTTTTAAATTTTGACCAAAGAAAAACAAACCATCGGGTCTTATCAAATGTTTTGGTGTGAAATTGTTCATGATAAGATGTTTTGAGTGTGTGTATACATATGCACTTGTGTATAGGGTTTTGTGTACTCTCAAGGACAGAGGAGGAAGGACACTGGGTATCCTGCTCTGCCACTTGGCTGTCTTACTCCCTTGACATAGAGTCTCTGACTGAACCTGAAGCTCATCATTTCAGCTCGGCTGAATGGTCAGCAAATTTCTGAGATTCATCTGTGTGCCCCTGTCTGCTGGTTACATGGGTGTACAGCCATGCCTAATTATCACAATATCCTACTAAAACCTTTTACGTAAGTTTAGGATCTTCACTAGTAAATTGTTTTTGTTTTGTTTTTGTGTTTGTTTTTGTTTATGGAGATGGGGTTTTACTATGTAGTTCTGTAACTCACTATGTAGACCAAGTTGGCCTTGAACTCATAGAGACTGCTTGCTGGAATTAAAGGAATGAGTGGGCTAAAATTCTTTCTGCTCCTTGTTATTTCTTCTCTTATTTATTTGAGCTATATTTGTGCTCCTTAAGGTTATTACTACAGATAACCAGTGGTTTTTTTTTTTTTTTAGATTTATTTTATTTATTATATGTAAATACACTGTAGCTGTCTTCAGACACTCCAGAAGAGGGCGCCAGATCTCGTTACGGATGGTTGTGAGCCACCATGTGGATGCTGGGATTTGAACTTATCACCTTCGGAAGAGCAGTCGGGTGCTCTTACCCGCTGAGCCATCTCACCAGCCCCAGATAACCAGTGTTTGAGTTATCTTTCTTTTGCAGTGATTAAAACCTTCTAACTTAAAGCAACTTGGGAGGAGAGTGTTTATTTCCACTTCCAGATCAGTATTAAATTCTGGTATAATTTCTTCTAGTCATTTTTCCCTATGATAACCATTTCTTATTAATTTTGACCATTCTAGGTATTTTGTTTATTAATTATTTTGCTTATTAATGTTCTTATTTCACATAGTGTTAGCAGGATTGCCAAGGGCATTAGATATTTTTCTACAAATTGGGATTTCATGTTACATGGTAATATACTTAGCAGCTACTTAACCATTTATCATAGATAAATTAAAATGTCTTAGGAAATAAAATTGTTTTCAATACTTTGCTCTTATAAATAATGCTGAGATAAACATACTTATCCACAAGCATGATTTATATAAGATAAATACATAGTTTGATAGAAGGTGGGGCAAAGAATGTCAACATTTGAAGATGATGGACTCATTCATATTGCTAGACTATCCTCTAAAGAAAGGTATATCAACTTTACCATATTTTTGAGAATATCTTCAGACAGATGGTAGCAGCTTTCTCCCCTGAGATGGACAACTCAGATTCAATAGCTGACAACATGGTGACCCAGAAAGGCATTTCATGAGAAATGTCTTCTTGTTAAAAAGATCAGTTTTGATTCTTCTGCAAACACAACAGTATGTACTTAAGAACACTTGAACAATTCAGCTGCACATATGTGGGTGCCTGCCTACCATTTTTGCCTCATTCTTACTCATTTCCTTATAGTGGGACTTTTTATGTACATGCTCTAGTGTTAGTGTTTTTCCTGAGGTCTTATTTGCCTTCTTTTACAGATGTTCATGAGAGCACAGTTTGACTATGATCCCCAAAAGGACAACCTCATTCCTTGCAAGGAGGCAGGACTGAAGTTTGTTACTGGAGACATTATCCAGATAATCAACAAAGATGACAGCAATTGGTGGCAGGGGCGGGTGGAGGGCTCCTCCAAAGAGTCTGCAGGATTAATCCCTTCTCCTGAGCTACAGGAATGGTGAGCATGTTTGTACTGGTGGAAAGCCCCTGCAGTAGCTAATTGCTTAGCTTCAGAAATCTGTCTTGCATATATTTTCCATATCTCCTAAACATATATTCTAGTTTTCTTTACATAATAGATGAGGAAGGGTCTACAGGAGTTGATACGGTTCATTGAAAAGACATTTGTTTCAGGGAAAGGAGCCTTTTATTGGCCTGTTTTCTTAAACACTCTTACCAGTTATAGAGCCCTATTACTTGTTTCCTATATCCCTTCAATCACTCAGTACTGCTTCTAAGGAAACTTCTGAAATGAGTCACATTTTAAGTATGTGTCCTTTATACAGATTCTTGTCCTCCAGTCAGATTGCTGACTTAGTGAAAGGCTGCCACACATGACCATAGAGTGGTAAACAATTCTATATTTATTGTTGACCTCCTTGTAGAAAAATGATATCACAACCTCAAAGAGTGTAAGTTCCTGTACCAGGCCTATTTCTTTCTTTTATTTTTTGAGATTATAATATAATTACACCATTTCTCTTCTTTCTTCCTTCTAAACTTTTCATATATCCTTATTTGCTCTCTTCAAAATTCATAGCCTGTTTTTTCATTATCAGTTGAATGAATATATATATATATATTGGTTTTTTGAGACAGGGTTTCTCTGTGTAGCCCTGGCTGTCCTGGAACTCACTTTGTAGACCAGGCTGGCCTCGAACTCAGAAATCCACCTGCCTCTGCCTCCCAAGTGCTGGGATTAAAGGCATGCGCCACCACCACTTGGCTGTGTATTCTTAATATACAAATTCCTAAATATGTAAGTACAACCCACTTAGCTGTCTATCCAGTGCCAAATGGTGAGCCCTGCAAACATATACAGACCTTTAGTTTGAAGTTAAGAGTTCTGCTTGATCTCATTTCCAATTATTGTAAAAACCACCTAACCACGGGATGTGTTTTATATAAATAAATGTTTACCATTAGAACAACAGAAGAAATACAGTGCAAACCTGGAGGATGTTGGTCAAAACCTGGAGCATGCTGTCTGTAACTTCTGGACCATTTTTAGAGCTAACACCTAGTGAAGAACATAGTAAGATCAGGAAATGTAGATAGCTAAGAAAGACTCAGGAGAAGACTCAGGAGAGCACAAAGTGAAACTGAGGCTTACTAATGAGGCATGAAATCAATTTAGTAGACTACAACATACATTTTTTTAAAAATGAAAGTTAGATATTGTAGCTCAGGCCTGTAATTCAGAGTGCTCAGAAGACTGAGGCAAGTTCAAAGCCACCTGGGCTACATATTAAGACCCTGGCTAAAAACAAAAGATGATTCATAGAAACATCAGTATAGATTACACAGTAACAAGTGGTGTTGTTATTGAAACTATTGTTTCAGTCATATATATGATTCTGTGTGCTTTATTTATAGATTAAGTTGTTGTAGATAATATATTTCTTATGATGGACTGAGTGTTAGCCCAATTTTTCAGGTTTCACCACAAAGGTAGAAGAATGGTCAGGGTGCACTAAGGGGAGGAAATTACTTTTTCCCCCTGAAAACATTTGCACTGCCTGGTGCCTGGGTGACCACATAAAATTATGAAGAAGAAAGGAAGGGAAGTGTGTGAGGGCATCTCTGCCTGAAGAATTTTAGAGTCAAGGAAGTGGGTCAAAACTTAACTACAGAAAAGAAAGGAGGTAGCTTATTCTTTCACAGGGTTTTACACTGAGGACCTACTGAGTTTTAGTCATCTGTTCTTCACAGGAGAGTGGCAAGTGTGGCTCAATCTGCTCCAAGTGAAGCTCCAAGTTGCAGTCCCTTTGGGAAGAAGAAGAAGTATAAAGACAAGTACCTGGCTAAGCACAGTTCCAGTAAGTTTTCTGTGTCCCTTTAAGAGTACAAGTAGCATTAGTGTTTCTCCACCTCTTTAACCAGAAGGAAAGAGATGAGGATGCAGTACATAGTGGGATGTATAGTATATAGAAAATGTGCCATTTCTTTTGACTTTTCCCTTACTCATTTTATTCATAAACTTACTGCTATCAGAGAGATAATGCCAGTGCATGTTCAGGAAAGCTAGTGGTCTGTCCATACCTACTCATCACTTCACCTCTCAAGTAACCAGCTGATCAAGTCTTCCAGACTTTTCTCCATACTTATCTTTATTCTGTTGATCACCAACTTCAATATCTACAGAGGACTGGTTCCAGTACCCAGTGGTTATCAAAATCAACAGATGCTCAACACCCTCAAAAAAGGGTGTAGAATTTATATAGGACTTATTTATATCCTCCTGTGAAAATTTTAAGCAAGGCAGAACTGCATAGTGAGACCATGACTGAAAAAAAAATCTTGATTTTTCTAATACAATGAAAATGCTGTATAAATAATTGTAGTATATTGTTTAGGGAATAATGAAAGAGAAAGTCTGTATATGTTTAATATAGATGCAAAATATTTCAATTTGTGGTTAATTGAATCTGAGGATACAGGGCTCATGAATATGGAGGGATGAATTTGAAGTGGGTTGCTGATAATAAATGAATACCAATCTATAATTTATTTAATGTTTCCTTCTTGTTGGGAGCATTCAAAGACAGTGACAGGTGCATGAACAAATCAAAGAACCTGAAGCTACCATGGCCAAGGCATCTGTGAAAGAGTAGAGGAGTGTTTGTCTAAGAGCCCCTTTTCCATCTTGAATGGTTGGGTCAATATTGGTTCTGTTCTCTAAAATAAGGGATGTTAGAAGGTTTACAGTGATGATATTGATTGACCTCTAAGTGGCTGTGAGACACCCAAGTTAAATGTTCTAGAGAGATGCAATCTGTGTTGGGGATAGAGAACTGTTACAGTACTGAGACTGAAAGAGACTGAAAAGGTCAGGTCAAAGGGATACAGAAAAGAACATAGAGTTATAAAAAAAAAAAGTATATAAAATCAGAATCCTAAGGACTAGCCTACAGAGCCATGTAAAAAGTTCAGATGGGGGATGCTGACAAAATCAAATCATAGACCTAAAAGGAGCACATGCATATGTAATACAGAATGAACCTACTCTCACATCCTGTTCTTCATTTTGTTATCAGCACCTCTTCTAGCTGCTACAGCCATTTTGGTAGCATATTCAATGAGCAAAACATTCCTCAGTAAGTTTGGATTCCGCTTGAAATTGTTTTTCACAGCATAGTCATGGAATTGAGCTGGAGTTTGTTTCCAGTCTCACTGCTTAAACTCTAGCCCCTGCAGTTTGTTTCTTACCTAATGCTCTAGATAGTTCATTCGGAATTAAAATGGGGTCATGTCAGTCCTTTCCTCAGAATTTTCATAGGAAATACTTTCTGCTTTACTTTCTTATATATCATTCTTCATCACATAGAAATATCTAAACATCCCTCCCAGCAACCTCCCTCTGATTTCATGTTCATGGTTTCTCTCCCTGCATTTTATTTACTTTTTGTAGACAGGGCCTCAGACCTAGGATTGTAGGCATGTACCACCACACCCAACCTTCCCTTCTTGCTGGATCAAGTGTGTCAACTCCTTAACCCCAGCCAGTACTTCTATCACCCCACCTCTGAAAATTAATATGATTTGATTTTGTCTCTAGTTTTTGACCAGTTGGATGTTGTTTCCTATGAGGAAGTTGTTCGGCTCCCTGCATTCAAGAGGAAGACCCTGGTGTTGATCGGTATCTTTTCACTGCTCCTCACCAATTTGCTAATTCAAGAGCACAATTCTGTCTTTATTTCCAATCCCATGTTATGTGTCCACCCTTCTTCAGGAAAGGCAGTGAGGAAGATATGTAGTGCTGTCTCTTAGATACTTCACATAGTAGTTATAAAGAACTTCTGGATCCTACGAGTAATCTATCTGGATCCACTTCATATTACAATTTTTCTACTGTTTTTAGCACATAATTCTTTTATATTAAGTTTGCTCTTTGTCTACCTGTTTGGATGGCTTAGGAAATAAAAAGAAAACTCCCCAGTAACTAATTCCCCTGTAGAAATAGCAATTATGTTCCATATCTTAACTCTTAGGCCTTAGAATGACTTCCTACTCAAATGTATACAATGGAATTGAAGCTATTTGGTGGCCCCAAATCTTGATAATTATAATGACTCAGTTGCAGCCTTGTTACACCACCAAACTGAGCACTAGGATATAGAAATCCATCTCCCATTCCTTGTCTTATCCCCACCAGTGTTTTTGAGTGAAAGTGATGGAAGCCTTTCTTTATCCTCACACAGGAGCCAGTGGGGTGGGTCGTAGCCATATTAAGAATGCTCTGCTCAGTCAGAATCCAGAGAAGTTTGTATACCCTGCCCCATGTAAGTATTTCTCAGGAGCCTTGAAGGGGAACATTATGCCTAAGGGTCAGACAGAAATGTCCTGTTACAAAATTTAGAATCAGTGTTTTTCGGAAATGTCATATGGTCTTGTTCTTGTTATTTTATTTCATATGTTTAATCATGAATACTGAAAATTTGGGGGATTGGGGAGATAACTCTGTCTGTAAAGTTCTTGGAAAGTATGAGATCCTGATTTCAGTTTTTGTAATCCACATTAAAGAGGGAGGGAGGGAGGGAGGGAGGGAGGGAGGGAAGGAAGGAAGGAAGGAAGGAAGGAAGGAAGGAAGGAAGGAAGGAAGGAAGGAAGGAAAGGAGGAAAGGAGGGAATGAAAGAGGGAGACGGAGGAGGAGGGGGAGGGAAGGAAGGAAAATCACACACGAAACACTAAATATGGAAATGTAATACATACTTATAGGGCTGAGGAGATGGCTGCTAACCCTAACAATATGAATTTAACCCTCAGAACCACATGGTAGTAGAAATGACTCCCACTGGTTGACCTCTGACTTTCATATGCACATCATGGCACACACACACACACACACACACACACACACACACACACACACACACACACACCTTGCCAGGCTTTTCAATGTGCAAATTGAGGGGAAGAAGTCATTTTAGAGACAAGTATCTGGCATGGAAGGTAAATTAAAGATGGTTCATCATAGGATAAAAAGAGGCTGGGAATATATAATTTATCTCTGCACTAGAATGTTACTCTTAACATTTTAACTTTTAAAAAGTTAATTTATTTTATTATTATTTATTTATTATTTATTACTCAGTAGTTTTTTTTTGTTTTTGTTTTTGTTTTTTTTGGTTTTTTTTTTTTGGTTTTTTTCGAGACAGGGTTTCTCTGTATAGCCCTGGCTGTCCTGGAACTCACTTTGTAG
This sequence comes from Mus minutoides, assembly GCA_902729485.2. Lineage (NCBI taxonomy): Eukaryota > Metazoa > Chordata > Mammalia > Rodentia > Muridae > Mus > Mus minutoides. The sequence goes on from LR753878.1 coordinate 74,358, forward strand.
ACCAGGCTGGCCTTGAACTCAGAAATCCGCCTGCCTCTGCCTCCCAATTGCTGGGATTAAAGGCGTGTGCCACCACGCCAGGCTATTACTCAGTATTATTATGCAGTATGTGTACTCATGCCACAGCATGTGTATGTGTGTGTGTGCACTCATTTCATAGCATGTGTATGGAAGTCAGAATACAATTTATAGGAGTCAGATCTTTCCTTCCACCACATGGTTCCAGGTTCTCAGATTATGAGCCTTCTGTGGCAAATGCTGAAAAATTGCCAGCCCCAACATTTTAACTTTTTAACAAAATATTTAAACAAAACCATTGTGTTCTTTCCATGTCATAAAAACAAAACAGTGCTGGAGAGATGGATAGGTGGGGATATTGTATTTGTACTACCTTCCAGCACCAATCCTTCAGTTCATGAGAAAAACATCTCTATTATATTTAATCTGCCCCAAAGATGGGTAGAGTTTCCACATAGACACTTTGGGCCAATACACTAAAAGATAGCAAGGACCAAGAGCTCATCAAGGATTTGAGTTCTTATACACAGATACAACACGGCCACCAAAGAAGAGTGAGGAAGATGGGAAGGAGTATCACTTCATCTCAACAGAGGAGATGACAAAGAACATCTCTGCCAATGAGTTCTTGGAGTTTGGCAGCTATCAGGGCAACATGTTTGGCACCAAATTTGAAACAGTGCACCAGATTCATAAGCAGGACAAGATTGCCATCCTTGACATTGAGCCCCAGGTGGGTAGCCATAAAAGGGCAGGAGCAATGGTTTCAGCCATGTAATGAGGGAAGTGGGTGATGCAGAGTAGAGCTTCAGGAAATCTTCTGGAAGCTCAGGCTTGCTTCCTAAAATTTTTAGTGGGGTCAGCATGATACAAATTGGTATTGGGATTTTACACTTATTATAAGGAATATATTCTGACAGACAACTGGGTTGTTTGTTTCTCCTTTCTTCCCTTTTCCTAGACCCTGAAGACTGTTCGCACAGCTGAGCTTTCACCTTTCATTGTGTTCATCGCACCTACTGACCAGGGCACTCAGGTGGGAAAGGGGTCATGGGTGGAGGTCCACACCTTTTGGGTCATTGTCAACTGTTTTTCCCAAGGCTAAGAAGACAAAGGGCATGCATATTTTATTCATTCCAGAGTTATTCAAATTAAATAACTCAAGCCTAGTCATAGCCCTAAATGAACATAGTTCTAATGGCTGAGGTGGACAGTTAAATAAATCCTATTTCTGATATGATATATACTGATGTGAAGCAAACAGGGAGCTGTGAAGGACAGAGGTGGTACTAGATCCACCACAGGGTGCAGTGTGGCTACATTGAGAAAGGAGCCTGCTTGTAAAAGTGGCCATTTCCTCTATAACATCATTCATAACATTTTTAAAAGAATTGGTTAACATTTTAGAAGAATGGTATTTTCACTTTGTTTTACTATAAAAGACTGTTTCTTACTATTGAGAGTCACAATCCCCACAATTGGGAGGTGAAAGGAAGAGGATCAGGCCAGTCTGGAGTTCAAAGGCAGTTTACCAAATAAGACTGCCACACACACTAATTAAGTTATTTGTATTGCTTGTGTATCTGGCCATATCCTTAGCTCATGTTTCCATTGAGTTAGTGACTTCATCTAAGAATTCTATATTATGGTACAAATATAAAATCTATATTATATTTAATATTCTATATTATGATTACAAATATCCCCACCACCACTATGACACATATTTCTCTATACTTTTGTCTTTATGTAGTTAACTGACCATTGGAGCCAGAGGCTATCAATAAACCTTCTCCCTTATCCCTCCCTGGTTTACAGCTGTAATAGTTGCTAAGACGGTTTTTCCATTAACAAAGGGCTAAAACTAAGTGGATGATGCTAGTGAAGGCTGTGCTAGGTAATTAGGGTTAGTTTGGCATTTGTTAGAATAGTGGTTCTCAACCCCTTTGGCAAACATTAGTACATAGTATTCTTAATTGGTTATCTAGCAGATACCAGGCCACAAGATGGATCACCACCATGCAAAAAAAAAAAAAAAGGGGGGGGGGGAACCAGTTAATGTAAACAATACTTGTTTAAATCTTTACTGCTGTGATTTGAGACTGCTGCTTCATCTATGGCTTTCTTCTTTGCAGACTGAAGCCCTGCAGCAGCTGCAGAAGGACTCTGAGGCCATCCGTAGTCAGTATGCTCATTACTTTGACCTCTCTTTGGTGAATAATAGTGTTGATGAAACTCTTAAGAAATTGCAAGAAGCCTTTGACCAGGCTTGCAGTTCTCCACAGTGGGTGCCTGTCTCCTGGGTTTACTAAGCTTACAGAATTGGCAAACATGATCCAGCCAGCATTTGGAATGCCACCCCCCCCCTTGCTTAAGCCAAAAGGGTTGCTTCAACCTTTGCTCTCTGCTGTCTTCTTACTCAGGCTCCTAAAGGGGTGATGTTTTCCTACTATCTAGATGGAAATTTGCCATAATGACCAAATGCAATGCTACACAGAAAACCCCACTTTCTGAAGCCTGAGCTCCTTTGCTTTCAACTATAGACTCTTTTTACTCTGGAATAAAGCTGTGCAATAGAATGTCTGCAAAGCAATAAAAATGCTGCTGTGTACCAGTGACCCTGTAACTCCATTCCATCTTAAACCTTCCAAGCAATGACATTAACATAGGATCTCTGGGAATTACAGCTGAGATTCTTTACAACTGTATCCTAGCACTCGGGAGGCAGAGGCAGGTGGATTTCTGAGTTCGAGGCCAGCCTGGCCTGGTCTACAAAGTGAGTTCCAGGACAGCCAGGGCTATACAGAGAAACCCTGTCTCAAAAAACAAAACAAAAAAAAACCTGTCACTGCCTCTATAGGTCTGGTGTTCACAATGCACAAAGAAGTCTTCTCTTCTTGTTAAGTTTCTTTGTAACAAAAGCAGGGGCTGCTTGGGCATGCTATACATCTCCTGCCTCCCTTCCCTGCTCTACACTTTTCCTGTTTTCTTAAGAACCCTGGATTAAGCCAGGCGTGGTGGTGCACGCCTTTTTCCCAGCACTCTGGAGGCAGGTGGATTTCTGAGTTTCAGGACAGCCAGGGCTACACAGTGAAACCCTGTGGGGGGAGGGGGGGAATAATGATCTCCCTTGAGAGCAGATGACTGCAGGTGTTAGGCCCCAGTGCCAATGTAAGAAGCAAATTCGAAATAGGACAAACCCCAGACTTTTAATAAAAATATTCTCACTTTTGCTGCCAGTCCATTGTAAATCATTGTAAATCTAACAGTAATACTTTTAAAAAGCTACAAATTACATCTCCCAGCAATGAACAATTCTGAACAATTCAATTCTTTAAAAGAAAACAAACAGGAAGGTACAGGAATGCTTTGGCTTCCATAAGAAACACAAGTTAGCCATAGAGTTGGAGAAATCCTGTTAGTAGCCTAAACAACCACCAGGCCAGCAAGGTTAATACCTGAATAGAGCAGTCCTCATAGAACACATTTTTTTTTTTTCTCACAGAAGGTTCTATCTAGCAGATTTAATTTTTAAAGTAGGAGAAGACTATTACTAAATAGCTGCAGATAGTTACTAGGCCATGCCATAACTAAAGGTGTGGGTTCCTCAAGCAAGCAGAGGGGTTGGTGGCAAAGGCCTGATTTTCTCTCTCATATCCTTAAAACAGGACAGGATGGGATGAGATGGCCACACCAGCTCACCACCAAGGTCACAAGTGGCAGCTAAAAGTATACCAGAACTTTCTACTCTGGGGACCTCTGTTCTTCTATTCCCTCAACAAAGTTTTTTCAATAAGGCTTTTATTTCTCCTCCCAGCTGGACATAATGCTTCCAGAAGTGGCTTAAACTATTCAGACATCTCTTCCACCACTTTTACTTTCTTCTTCTTCTTCTTTTTCTTTTTCGTAGTGTCACTGTCCTAATGAAAGAGAAAGTCAAAGTAAGTTCAATGTGCCCACTGACTACTGTTCCCAAAAGAAATCTGGCAAATTGCACAGTCAAGTCTGTTCAAAATCTAAAGACATTTGAGGTTAAACAAATTTTGCCTGTGACCTTCTCAGTGAAGTCTTAGAGAGATCTGCTTAATACACCTTCCCTACCCAGCAGCAACATAATTCAACCATGATCCATTGTTCTGAAATGCTGGGTGCCCCTACTTCTGTGTCCAAGGTAGACAAGGCAGAACACAGAGCAGCACCAAAAGAGGCAATGGTAGGAATTCCTGTCAAAGACTCAGCCAACACAAAGGCACACCCATGGTTCACACATACCCCATCTCCAGCCTCGCCCCCACTTTCTAGTACAGTTTTGGGCTTTTTATCCTTCTTAAGCTTCTTTTCCTTCTTCAACTGGGGAACTGTTGGAGAGGTCTCATCACTTTCACTCTCACTATCCCGCTTCCTCTGCATAAAAAAATTCACATGAAGTTAGAAATGTAGGAAGAATCCAAGTATATTCAATGGTTTTGTGTCTAAAGACAGTATATCACTAAATAAAAATATAGTAGGCCACGGGACATGATGAATGTGCCAAAGCAGCTTTGCATATAAAAGACTCTGAGAAATTGACTCAGTGACCCAACTCCAAGACCTAGAAATGTGCCCTAAGGTGCTCTTTGACAACTTACAAGTTCCACCCATATAGCTCATTACCATGTGTCATTTACTCAAGACAGCAAACATACCATTTGAGGCTCTAATGACAGTGGCCCCCAGCCTTGGGAATAATCTAAGTTACATGCTTCACTCTTGTCCTTTAAACAGTGAGTTAGCATGGACTGTTAATATTTTTTGGTGTCTGACAATTCTGTTCCTTCTGAATTTCATAAAGGCCTCTGCTGTCAGTACACTTATGCTACTTATTTAACCCAGGGTAGAGTCAAAATACGTGTGACACACATTCCACACAAGGTTATTCCACTCCACACTGTGTCACAGTGGAGGTAGAAACCAAGGTAATTGAGTCCATACTACTGAACCCAACAAACCTCAAGTATGAGACAATATTTGTGTGTAGATCACTGCATGGATAAGCCTGCCCTACTTGCTAGGACATGTGGCTAGACTACCTTAAACACTGGTATATCTTAGAATTATCCCTTTAAACATATTTCTTTCTTTCCTTTTTCTGTTTTTGAGACAGTGTTTCTCTGTCTGTCCCGGAACACACTTCTGTAGACCAGGCTGCCCTTCTGCCTTGAAAGTGCTGGGATTAAAGGCATGCGCCACCACCCCATCCAGTTTGAAGCAAGCACGTTTCAAACAGATCATGCCACTCACTTTTATGATGTTTACTGCTTCAGCAGCTAACTGAGGAGCTTGTACTGCTTCAGTAACCAGTATGTTCTTGCCAGAATCACTGAAAGACAAAGAGGTAATATGAGGTTAAATTCATAGAAGAGTTTTCCATGGTGGTCCTATCCTATCATGCCCCTTAGTATTCAATGATACTGGGCAACCCTAAAGCCCCCAATTAAAACACTGATGCTAGACAGAAGAACCAACAGTTGTTTTTACAGATTGATTATCTCCACAGTCCATGCCCTGAGTACTAGTAGTTACTGACCCAGGTTTCAAAAAGCCAAGCAAGGGAAAAACTGAGCTGCATTAAGGTCTGTGGCAAACCTTCCATCTCCCCTTGGCTGTGCAGTTTCCTGTACTCAAGTGTACTACATTATCCCAGTCCCCCCAAACCCCATCCTTACCACCAGGCCTTGTCCAGAACTTTGAGTTGGTATACTTCAACATCTACCCCATCTATGAACTACTGCAGCATGTAAAAGGGCTGGTCCTGAAGATCTAAAGCTGCAGGATCTCCATGGCATGAGGCACCAACAGAGAGGAGTCCCAGTGAGGATCCAGATCCAACACTGATAGTGTAGCAGAAGCCAGAGGCCTCAAACAAGACCAATAGATTCATTGCAAGTAAAGATGTGTGGACAAAAAACTTTTCCTTATAGGGGTGGCAGTTGCCTTGGGCAGAGGATGGATAGGAAGAGATGGGGAGATGAGTGGGATTGGTGTGCATGATGTGAAATTCACAAAGAATAAAGTTAAAAAAACAAAGACAATGGAATAAACCAACAAGCTCCATCCTTACCTATAGTCAATGTAATCCTGTTTCCATGTGGCAGGGGTACTGTCTGTGGGTTTGCCATGCTTGTCCAGAAGGCCCTGCTTGATCATCATCTTCTTCTGACTTGCCTAGAAGCATTCCAAACATTAGACTACTGTCAATGCAGGAAGTAGCCATTATGATTATAGACTACGGCTTAGACCCAGTCTGCATAGGCTATCACAAGCAAGGTTTCTTATGCATTCTCAGCAGGGCTTCATGCCCCTTACAAAATGTCCTGAATCATTCGTTCCCTCTTCTCTTATTGTCATCAATCTCTAACCTATTCTTCACAATGGCTTAAGTGAAAAAATCTTGCCCAGATCCATGATGAGGTTAAAACTTTCACTGTGGATACTCTAGGAACCAAGAGACCACTCCACATTTTTGACAGTCATAGTTCACAACCCCAGTGTGATTAAGTAATGCCCAAAGGTTTCCCTTAACCAGAGTGAGGATCTCTGAAGTTCATGACAGGGCATACCTTTGCTCACCGACAATCTAGAGCTTCAAAAATATGGCAAACAAAGAACTGCATTTGTTGGTACTTAGGCTATAACCTAGTATCACTGACCTTTGGACCTAAACCCCACTTGCGAGGATAAGTGTCTCTTTCCATGATCACTCTCTTTATTTTGGCTACTATACCATGGTCACAGGTAGAAATCACTGCTGTAGTCATCAATGCAATTGCTGCAGGGATTAGAAAGAAAAGAAGAATATTTTAGTAACAAATGAGTTCTACTGTTTTATGCCTTTTTAGAACTCTTTAAATTCCAAGCTCTATTACCTTAACTGGGCTTTCCTTTGCTCCGGATGTATGTATGGAGAAATGTCTCCATCACAGCAAGAAATACTTAACTTAAAGTACTTAAAATACTGTTAAACTTAACAAACTAAAATACACTTGCCAGGCAGTGGTGGCGCACGCCTTTAATCCCAGCACTTGGGAGGCAGAGGCAGGTGGATTTCTGAGTTTGAAGCCAGCCTGGTCAACAAAGTGAGTTCCAGGACAACCAGAGCTACACAGAGGAGAAAAAAAAAAAAGTCTCTAAAATACTTAACAAAAGTAACTGAAGAAACACCTAACAAGAAAAAAACAGGTGCAGGAATGACACACCACCCTCAGGTTTATAGAAGGAACATTTCAAGGTTTAGAATCTCTGTTCTGCTATTTATCAGAACGGACCTTTCGCCGGTACCTTCTCACAGAACTGATACAGGGATCCTGGTGACATGACTTTTTTCTGGTGAAAATTAGGGTTATTAAATGAACAGCTTGGACTTATTGAGAAGGCCACAGAGCACTGCAAGCTGCAAGGGATAACCAATTCAATAGTAGTTAAACGTTTACAAATTAAGTCACTATAACACCTGATGGTAATAGTACTAGCCTTTAATCCCAGCACTCGGGAGGCAGAGGCAGGCAGATTTCTGAGTTCAAGGCAGCCTGCTCTACAGAGTTCGTTCCAGTACAGCAAGTGCTACAGAGAAACCCTGTCTTGAAACACCAAAAACCAAATGTCACGTCACTGATACTACAAGTTACCAATCAGCAAAACAGGAATGAACTACTAAAGGCTCTCCTTTAATCATCACAGACAACTGTCACTAATTTTACTCGTGGAGTTTCACTAGACAGCCAAGAACATATAAATGTATGCTTCCTCTTTAATCTGTATTCAACTAGCCATTCCCTTCATAAATTATTCATATAAACCCCAGGAGACACCATGATTATATAAAATCAATAAAGACACAACAAAGATAGAGAACTTCAGACAAATTTCCCTCATGAATATTGATGCAAAAATATTCAACAAAATTCTCACCAACCGAATCCAAGAACACATCAAAACGATCATCCATCATGACCAAGTAGGTTTCATCCCAGGAATGAAGGGATGGTTTAATATATGGAAATCCAGCGACGTAATACACTATATAAACACACTCAAAGATAAAAACCACATGATCATCTCCTTAGATGCTGAGAAAGCATTTGACAAAATCCAACACCCATTCATGATAAAGGTCTTAGAAAGATCAGGAATTCAAGGCCCATACCTAAACATGATAAAAACAATCTATAGCAAAACAGTGGCCAACATCAAACTAAATGGAGAGAAACTGGAAGCAATCCCACTGAAATCAGGGACCAGACAAGGCTGCCCACTTTATCCCTACCTATTCAATATAGTACTTGAAGTCCTAGCCAGAGCAATTCGACAACAAAAGGAGGTCAAGGGGATACAAATTGGAAAGGAAGAAGTCAAATTATCTCTATTTGCAGATGATATGATAGTATATATAAGTGACCCCAAAAACACCACCGGCATGGGACTGGCCCACAATGAGCCTAGCTTTGATGATGCAGAACTTCAGTTCCAAAAATAATGAGGGCTGCTCCCTTCCTTACCCATGCAGATAGCTTCCCCCTTAGTGGTAATGACCACAATCTCCTGGTTGACCTCAATGCCATCTTCATATCGAAGAAGACCAGGAAGCATGATCTTGGCCCCATAGCAGATTGCATTCACCTATGGAAATAACACCACACATGAGGGCCAAATGCTATCCATTATCACTTTTCCACTCCATACCAGAATAGAGGAAGACTATAAGGGGGAAGTAGCCTTATAGTCGGAAGTAGGACTAATAACACTGATAGCCCACTGACTACAGTGAAGTACAAAAGAACATAGACCAGTAACAAAAACCTATCATGTGCTAGCACTACTCTAAAAATTTCACATATGCTACAAAATACTAAAGAAAACTTTAAAGGTGACTCAGCAAGTCTGGTGGCCCATCCTTATTCAATAAAAGATGGAAGGAGGAAACAGACTACACAAAATTATACTGAGCCCCAAACATACATTGCAGCATGCATGTGCTCACACGCATACATCATAACACATACATAATAAAAATAAAAAATGTTGCCCCTCTTTCTTCACTGATCTATACAAATAGGTTATTAAGCTCTACTTTTATCATGTGGCCCATGAGCACTGATATCTGGAACAATAAAACCTGGGGGCTGGAGAAATGGCTCAGTAGTTAAGAGCACCTGCTACTCTTGCAGAGTACTTGGGTTTCTGAGCACCTATTTCTAGGCTATCATCCATATGTAACTCCAGCCCGAGGGGGTACAATACCCTTTTTCTGACCTTTCTAGACAACAGGTATGCATGTGGTATAGACATACATGCAAACAAAATACATATAAAACAAAACAAACCCTGTCTTGGGGGCCAGAGAAATGACTCAGCAGGTAAAGGTACTTAGCCTAATAATGTCTGACTACCTGAGTTTGATTCCTGAAACACACATGATAAATTGAGAAAAATCAACTCTCACAAGTTATCCTTGACCAACCTCCATATGCATGTGTGCACACATATATATGGGATAGCATTCGAAATGTAAATAAGGAAAATATCTAATAAAAAATTGAAAAACAAACAAACAAACAAAAACTGCATCAAGAGTTTTCTATCAGTGTTCCAGAGAACTGCTCTTGAATCTTTTTCAGGAAAATATAGTGCACTTACTAGAGATGAAGCAATAAACACTCAAACAACTTGCTAAGAAAATTATACCAGGCTTGCTAAATCACATTCCCTCAACAAGATCTCTTACTGATCATGTTCTAACTTCTCATCACCCAGAAGCCAACAATCTAACCCCAGCACAATAAAGGTACAGCACATTTACATGATTATGCGGTTAACCTTTCTTAGTTTCTGTTAGTGTCATACCTTAATATACCTCTTAAAATTTTCTGAAAACTACAAAGTTTTCTGAAGTCTTACAGATATTTTTAATTTAAATATGCATAAATATCTAACAAACTGCTACACATACAAAAATGTATCTTTCAAAAATCCTATGCCTATATATTTACTTATATTTTTAGGACTATTTCTGATTTATAAGGTAATATAGTAAATATAGGATATGAGCTGACAATGAGTTCAATGAAGTCTGGATTATACTGTCTCAAATGATAATGTGCTTCAACAGAAGAAAGCAGCATTTCATTGAAATCCTTAGAGAGTAAATAACATCTCTGAAATGCTCCAGGCCCAACCTTTACCTATTGAAACAATTTGTTATAGTAACTTAAATAAATCATGATTATTTTAGGCACAGCCAGAAGAAACAACTTAAAAGAAGGCAAATTCTAGATATCACTGGTAGTTTAATACTTGAACACAGTTGCTTGGGAAAGACTCTTAAGTCAATGCTGAGTATACCTTATTTCAAAATACAAGTAGACCTAGCACTAAGATGTTACTTTAAAGTTATATGCCTGGATTTAACGTAATTTAACAAATCTAGCAGTAAAATTTTCTATTATTAATGGCACAAAGAGAACATACGCAATTAATGGGGGAGGGGAATAACCACAAGGAAAATAAAAATACGATAAATATGATTTTACAATGCTAGGATCTCATCTTTGGACACACATGCTCTGTAAACATTGACTTTTACCCCATAACTTACTGCACTATCTTTCATAACCAGACGTTTATGAGATGTTAACAGCTTTTCCAAAGGGTAAACAACACGCCGCAAGTAACTCTCATCCTTATGGTTATCATATAGCCACTGAGCATCGAGTACATCATGCATTGTCACCATGTGGTCCTGAAAGGCAGTAAGATATTAAATTCTGACACTTCATACTGTATATCTTCTTCTGTCCACCAGACTCCTAAACTTTTTACAACTGAATATAACTATACATTGTCTTCTAGTCCAGGCTCATCCTAAGTCTTTAGAATCTCCATAAAATATTTGTACATGATGACAAAATAGATCTAAGCAGGCACTCCATTTTTTTTTTTTTTTTTTTTTTTTTTTTGGTACTGCTTGGGATGGAACCCAAGTCTTTACAAATGGTTGCCAAGTGCTCTAACACTGCATTAATATTCTCAAGCTCTAACCAAGTTTGGCATAGGTAGAATAGGAAAGAAATGTATGAGCAGAGTAATACTCTCTACCCAATCCTTCCTTTTCTTTCTTTTTCTTTTCTTTTTTTTTTCTTTTTTCTTTTTGGTTTTTTCCAAGACAGGGTTTCTCTGTGTAGCCCTGGCTGTCCTGGAACTTACGACCAGGTTGGCCTCGAACTCAGAAATCTGCCTGCCTCTGCCTCCCAAGTGCTGGGATTAAAGGCGTGTGCCACCAACCCCCCCCCCCCCAGCTACCCAATCATTTCTTTGCTAGTTTCTTATTTATTTTATGTATATGAGTACACTGTAGCTGTCTTCAGACACACCAGAAGTGGGCATTGGATCCCATTACAAATGGTTGTAAGCCACCATGTGGTTGCTGGAATTTGAACTCAGGACCTCTAGAAGAGCAGTTTGGTGCTCTTAACTGCTGAGCAATCTCCCCAGCCCCCTCTTTGCCAATTTCAATGTCCCAAAATTTAATTCACAGAACATGAAAGCTGCGCTGAACTGAACTAAACAATATGAAACCTTTCCTAAGATGTAAAGCAGACAGAGTTCTACTTATGATTTCTAAAGCCCTCTAGTCCCGAGTCCAGCAGTAGTGGTGCACACCTTTAATGCTAGTACCAGGGAGATAGAAGCAAGAGAATCTATGATTTTGAGGCCAGTCTGGTTTATAGAGGGAGTTCTAGGATAGACAGGGCTACATATAGAAACTCTGTCTCAAACAATAAAACAAACAAAAAACACAAGAAAAAATATCAAAAATCCCCCCAAAACCCAAACCTCTAGTCCTACAATTACATACCTTTTCACTCATGACTCCAGAACGCACCCTCCGAAGTTCCTGCATCTGACCACCAACTCCCAGTAACAAGCCAAGGTGTACACATAGTGTCCGAATGTAGGTGCCAGCTTCACAGCTCACCCAAAAGATTCCTAAAACAAACACATCACACACACACACACACACACAGAGAGAGAGAGAGAGAGAGAGAGAGAGAGAGAGAGAGAGAGAGAGAGAGAGAGGGAGGGAGGGGAGAGGAGTAAACACATGATTTCCTTTTCAAACCTTGGGCATGGTGGTGCCTGACTTTAATCTCAGGAGGCAGAGACAGGTGGATCTCTATTGAGTTCAAGGACAGCTTGAATTGCAAACATAGCAATTTCCATAACAACCAGAGCTACTTAATGGAGAGACCCTAATAAAAAAGACATAGGGGCCGGGCGTGGTGGCGTACGCCTTTAATCCCAGCACTCAGGAGGCAGAGGCAGGTGGATTTCTGAGTTCGAGGCCAGCCTGGTCTACAAAGTGAGTTCCCAGGACAGCCAGGGCTATACAGAGAAACCAAAAAAAAAAAAAAAAAAAAAAAAAAAACCATAGGGAACAGAGTATGACTACAGAATGTACTCAAAAGTTTCTACTACTAACAAGAGAATGCCTGATAATACATCCCCCACCTGCTTGTGGGTCCAGGCAGTTCAGCTTGATATATATCTAACAACTCACCTAATCTTTTTTCAGGATCATATTCTCTCATTTTGCTCTCGTAGATAGTCCTCACTCGAAGCTGCCTCTTTACTGCAGCAATAAGTGGGGGTCGCTGAAACAGGGCGCCTGTAAGAGTTTCTAGGGCCTAAGAACAAAGCACAAACAAAGTTATGTGGGCTTAAGGACATAATGCAAAGCCGGGCGGTGTTGGTGCACGCCTTTAATCCCAGCACTTGGGAGGCAGAGGCAGGTGGATTTCTGAGTTCAAGGCCAGCCTGGTCTTCAAAGTGAGTTCCAGGACAGCCAGGGATATACAGAGAAACCCTGTCTTGAGAGAGAGAGAAAAAAAAAAAGAACATAATTCAAATACAAAGTTTTCTTTCATAAAATTTTAAGAGCTAAAATATCCTTTAGTTCAGTTTCTTCTTTTTCAACTACAAAGGGATAGCTCAGCACTAATCAGAAAAAGCATGGCTAGAAGGCATCCCTAACACCAGTCAATCACCACTCAGGAATCTAGGACAGCCAATTCAAAGAGCACACTAGCCAGGAGAAGTTTCCTGGAGTTCAGAGACCCAAATCAAAGGTATCCTCCCTACAAGTTATAGACTTACCCTAGAAAGCTGAGTACCCCCTTCAATAGCATTGTGCAGCCGGACAATTCCAACATACTCTTTGCCTGAAAAAATGACAAAAGAGTAGTCAGGTGTGGCCACTGAGTTTTCTGTTTTTACAAATGTTCTATCACTGCCACTTTACATGGCAGAAGCAGTAGGGAATCCAATGTCTGTTTCAGTAAAATTTGTACTGACAGACCTAACGTTGTACATAGAGAAAAGAAATAAAGACACTTTTTCTTTGGTGAGGAATAGCCCATGCCATGCCTATAACCTAAACCCAGAAGTTTAGAGGCTGAGATAGGATAATTGAGATTTCCACAGCAACATGAGCTACACAGCAAGTTTTGTCTCAAAAAATGAAAGAATGGTCAGACAGTGGTGGTGCTCGCCTTTAATCCCAGCATTTGGGAAGCAGAGGCAGGTGAATCTCTGAGTTTGAGGTCAGCTTGGCCTACAGAGTGAGTTCCAGGACAGTCAGGGCTATATACAGAAACTCTGTCTCAAAAATCAAAAAAAGGCTGGAGAAATGGATCAGTGGTTAAGAGCACTGACTGTTCTTCTGAAGGTCCTGAGTTCAAATCCCAGCAACCACATAGTGGCTCACAACCATCCATAATGAGATCCGATGCCTTCTTCTGGTGTGTCTGAAGACAGCTACAGTGTACTCACATATAATAAATAAATCTTTAAAAAAAAAGGAAAGGATGGGCTCGCTCACATTCGCACATGCATTTTAATGCTCAACGTGATGGCAGACAGAGAGGGAATACCTACTGTAGAGTCTAACAGAAAAATACCTTGTACTTTAAGCAGAATTTTCTTAGATGAAAATGGGGGAAGGACACTTGAGATAGAACAATTACAAACATGACCTGAGTTAAGAAGCAGTAAACATGTCAGGTGGTGGTAGCGCATGCCTTTAATCCCAGCACTTGGGAAGCAGAGGCAGGTGAATCTTTGAGGCCAGCCTGGTCTAGAGTTCCAAGACAGCCAGGGCTACACAGAGAACCCCGCCTGTAAAACCAACAACACAATAAAAAGCAGAACCAGCAAGCATACAAGTGACATGCCCCAACACTAGGAACAGGACAGTGGATTCAATATCCACATGCTTAGTGTCTCAAACTCTTAAAGAACCACCAGATTTTGGCAGAGAACAACAGAATTATATAGAAACCAATTTATACTCCTGCTTTAAGATTTTATTCTCAAAAGAAATAGTTTCTAGGGCTGGCGAGATGGCTCAGTGGTTAAGAGTGCCGACTGCTCTTCCGAAGGTCCAGAGTTCAAATCCCAGCAACCACATGGTGGCTCACAACCATCCCTAATGAAATCTGATGCCCTGATCTGGAGTATCTGAGGACAGCTACAGTGTACTTACATATGATAAATAAATCTTTGAAAAAAAAAAAAAAAGAAAAGAAAAAGAAATAGTTTCTAAGAGCCAAAATGTAGAAGTGAACAAGTACAGATAGCCCCCTACTTTCTCTTTTACAAACCTGCACTCTGTTGTGATTTCACCAAACGAGTGGCTCGTTCAATGCACACAATTAAACAGCCAGTCACTTTGGGATCTAGTGTGCCACTGTGGCCAGTCTTCTCTACCCGAAGTATTCGTCGGATCCAGGCTACCACCTCATGGGAAGAGGGGTTAGAGGGCTTGTCAAGATTAATGAAACCTGTCCTAAAATAGAAAAAAAAAAGTAATCACCTCCTGTTTTTGTCTAAAAAAATAGCATGAAGACATAAAAAGAAAAGCAAATCACATATATAGGTTATATATCTATGAATAAGTACAAAGCTGTTCTAAGCTGCCACTACTACTCTCTTGAATAACTAATAGATTCAGTGAGAGCATCAGTTTCAAAAGAATTTACGTTTGGACAGAGCTTTTTCACCATGCCTACCTGATATAGTCCCCAATCTCCCTCTTCAGAGGATTTGAACCACAAGGAATAGGTGTATAGTGTGTTGTCCTTACATTTAGCTTATCAAAATTCTAGAAAGCAATAACATAAGTTTAAAAAAACATCAATAGAATAAAACAAGAGTCAGTAAATAACACCACCAACCATTGTAGCCCTTCAAGCCCATAAATGTATGTTGTTCCCATTATTAATAATGACACACTACTAAGCCTTCCTACATACTGGGGAAATTTCCAATACTAGTGAGAAAAGGACAAATATGAGTATAGTCATTGCTGTAAAAAGAGACTTGGTGAGGGTACTAGAAGACACAGAACAGCTTTTGACTTTCTTAGATCACCCAAATTAAAGATGGCTGGCAACTTTCTTCAACATGGCCAGCTTGGATCTTGTTTCAGACACCTCTACCTTTGTACTTCATTTGTCCACCCCCTTTTAGACTCCTGCCTAAGGCTTGGGCACCCATTTAGTAAGAATTTGCCAACTGATGCCCATCTTTCAAATACTTGTTTGTCTCTCCCATCTCTGCCTGTTAAGATTTCTCACAGCAGAGACTTTGTCTACCCTGTATGCTAGCTATTTTTCTAGGGCCAACAAAGATGCCATCCAAATGATAGTGAATTATAATCAAGGGAAAAATCAACTTGGATGATAAACAAACCTCACTATTTTACCAACACATATATATGGCTTATTAAAATTTCTAGTCAGACCAGGCGGGGAGGCGCACGCCTTTAATCCCAGCACTTGGGAGGGAGAGGCAGGCGGATTTCTGAGGCCAGCCTGGTCTACAAAGTGAGTTCCAGGACAGCCAGGACTATACAGAGAAACCCTGTCTTGAAAAACAAAACAAAACAAAACAAACAAACAAAAAATTTCTAGTCAGGTCAGTGAGATGGCTCAGTGAAAGGGTGCCTGCTGCCAAGTTGACAATCCAATTTCAACCCCAGGAACTCACTATAACTCATGGCTCTTGAGAACAAACTTTGCAAGTTATCTTTTGACTTCTACACTTATGTCATGTGGAGCATGCACCTCCACATTCCACCCACACACTGTAATAGATGAAATAAAAATTTATATTTAAAAATCTTCTTTGCTAGATGTCTCAACTTTATAGCTGGTATCCACTTTGTGAAAATTATAAATTTTAGTTCAACGGGTTACTCAGTATCACTATTTAAATCCCTAAATAATAACCTATAATCTCTATGACATGCAACCGTGAACTACTAAGCATGCTTCATAGAATACCTGCTATAACTCCCAGCACATCATCCTAAGAGAAAATATCATGAGCAACTAATAGATTCAGTGAGGTTAAAAGACTGGCCCATGGCTGGAGAGATGGCTCAGCAGTTAAGAGTACTGACTGATCTTCCAGAGGTCCTGAGTTCAATTCCCAGCAACCACATGGTGGCTCACAACCATCTGTAATGGGATCCAATGCCCTCTCCTCTTCTGGTGTGTCTGAAGACAGTTACAATATACTCACATAAAAGAAATAATTGTTAAAAAAAAAAAGTGACCTAGGATCACATATTATCTTATTTCAAAGGTGTCTGGCTTCAAAACCCATGTTCTTAGGCACTGAAACAGTCTACAGGAGTTGATTACAGAAGTGCAATTGTCTAAAAACTAACAGCAATTAACATTTTGGTGACATACTATATTCCAGGCTATATCATTTGAAGTTTTCTAAATGTGAAATATGCTGGCAGTGAGCATTCCTTTTTTGAGACAGGGTCTCTTTATGTAAACTAGGCTTGCCTAGCCCACTGGAATAAAGAGCATGCAACACCCCAGCAGTAAGCATTCTTTACTATTAGCTTTTTAATTAGAAATAATTTGGAATTCAAGCATTCATCTGATATACAGAAAACATACCTTTAGTAACAAGGGCCACTGAGAAGTGTCTAGTTGAGCCACTTTGGATTCTGGCTTGATAAGAAATTCTTCAGCATGTTGTATTTCCTTCAATAGAGCAGAAACATTTTCTCAGCTTAATTTTGGAAGTGCATGCCTTTTAAACAAGAGGAAAGGAGGGGGTGTGATTTCTGAAACCTAGGTCACTGAACTTTAGGAAGATCAAGTTGAATCCAAATATTTTAACAAAACAGTGGGTCTGCTGATAGAATAAGGAAGAGAAATTCAGGGTCAATATCTCACCATTTTGCATGCCACACATGTTAGAAAATTTCTCTGGGAGTTATATGATTTCAGGTTTTTGCCCATTCTACATAATGACCACTAAGTACTTGCATGTTGATTGAGAATATTTTAAAGCATTTCCCCCCTTTTAATGTGCTGTTTACTAAATTATCTCAATCAGTCAAAGCAAAGTAAATTCCTACTCACAGCTACATCTTCTTCTTGTAATGGCTTCCGGTCTTTTTTCTTCTTATGCTTCTTTGGGAATGTAATTACTACAAGAAACAAACTCAATATTTGAAGATTTTGAAAACTAAAACCAAAGTTTAAAATTAACTCTAAAATCAGGACAAAGAAAACATTTTAAAGTCTGACATTACTGGAGAGAACTTACGTTTGTGAGGCCAAACACTAGGATGGCTTGGCTGGTAAATGACTCTAGCACGTGTTGGCTTCCCTTCGGGTTCTCCACGTGGCTGTGGCAAGGCCAAATATTACTTAGGGAAGCACTTGTCCACAGGCTGGAAAGTTTCACAAATGACCACTGCACTGTCCATAAGGGCTTGTGATCTCTTAAAATTTTTCTTGTAGGTCTGAGTTACACTTGCTCCCAACCCCTCTGTTTTCCTTCCTAACCCTTGCTCTGCACCTTTGCTACCCTCATTTCCATAACGTCCCGTCTAGTGCCAGCAGAAATGCTACCACGTCTCCTTATCACGACATAGTCGCCTCCACGGCTGATGCGTTTGGGAGGGGACCCGGGTAGAATCTTTTGCACGAAGCCAGGACCTAATGAAGCCTAGTCACTGGTCACGAATGCGTGCATTCATAGGTAGAGCCAGAACCGAAGTGGTGAGACAGCCAAACACTGCGAGCGGGAGCACGGGGAACCGCGGGTCACGATGAAATCTCACTATAACTAGCTCCCGGTTATGTAGGAGGCCCCACAGGTCTCATGGCACGGCCACCAGCACCTCTTACCTTCTGCATCCGCCATCTTGAACTGCACCGCGTGCGTCCTGCCCAAGCCGCCACAAACTAAGAACCGCAGACTCCTATGGTCTGAGACCCATCAGGGCGGGTCACTAGGACCCGCCCACCGTTGCACCTCCCCTAGCTTGATGATATAAGAAAAGGGAAGTAGAGAGGAGGAGTGCGGGGGGCGGGGGGAGTGCGGGGGCGGGAATCTCTATGAACCCGCGGACTGTCTACTCAATCCCATTGGCTGATTTGGCCACGGAGGTGCGACCGCACATGCGCCTGGAAGCTCTCCCTCACTCCTCCCCACCCCAACCCCACACTGCCTCCCCTTAGCAGAGCGCTTTGGAACCTTGGCGTTGTGTCTGCAGTAGCTGACTAGAGCGAGTGGGCGTGGCATGTACTGTCTCCTCCTCCAGTTTAGCTTCAGCTTCAGCACTTGGACATCCTTCTTAGCGCGCTATAAATAGTAGCTGGTGTTAACTCGCACAGACATTTTTTGCTTGCTATCATGTCAGTTTCAATTGAAAAAGACATTGAGGTATACAGTGTCAAAATGAAAGCTGTTTACTCCTTGAAATTCCTATTAAGTTATGGCTGTATTGGCCAATAGGAATTGAGTGCAAGCCTCATGTAAACTTTTAAATTTTCTAGTAGCTACATCAAACTAAAAAGGTTGAAGGTGATTCTGGTAGTTAATTTTACATAACCCTGCAGATCTGGCATGTTATTTTAATATGGAAGCAAAATGCAGCAGTGTGTAATGTTTTGCTTTTTTTTTTTCTGTATGAAGTATTTTCCAGTGTGTGTTTCACACTTAACCTGTACACTTAAGTTCGAATTCCACAGCCTGGACATCAAGTGCAGAGCTCTAGGGGCTAAGATATGTAACAGCCAGAAATTAACAGCTCCAGGATTGAGCCCTGACTTGTTGGGTAGACAGTTCTGGCTGTTAATCCGAGCTACTGCCTTTCAGATAAGATCTCTGGCTGGGTGTGGTGGCACACGCCTTTAATCCCAGCGGGAAGCAGAGACTGGCAGATTTCTGAGTTCAAGGCCAGCCTGGTCTAATCTCTGGAATATCCTCCTCCACCCTGTTTCCTATTCTACCTCTGTAGATTCTTTTGGCTTTCTGGATACATAACCCATCTCTAGTGAATTTGATAGATCATTAGCTATCTAATACTTCATTGTAGATGGAATCATTTGCCAATAGTTTTCCAGTTAGTTGTTGCTGACAAAAAAAAAATAGTATTTATTCTTTTTCTTCTGATTTACAATGCAAAAATCAGATTTTTTTCCAGTTTTTTTTTTTTTTGTTGGTTGGTTTTTGGTTTTTTTTTTTTAAGATTTATTTTATTTATTATATGTAAGTACACTGTAGCTGTCTTCAGACACCCCAGAAGAGGGCGCCAGATCTCGTTACAGATGGTTGTGAGCCACCATGTGGATGCTGGGATTTGAACTTATCACCTTCGGAAGAGCAGTCGGGTGCTCTTACCTGCTGAGCCATCTCACCAGCCCCAGCTTTTGGTTTTTTTACTATGACTTACAATGGGTTTTCTCACCCAATTATAAGCCTTTATAGAATTCATTTTGCTAATAGTGGTAATGATCAGAATTGACTATTAACAGATAAGACCCTTAGAATTAAATGTTATTTTATAATGCTCCAGTGATAATTAATAGGGTGAGTAAATCTGAAGTACTCATTTGCCATTTGTCCACTGGCTTCATCTTTGTCCTGTATCTACGCTCAAATCTTTTTGGAGAGATTTTGCTTTCAAAGAGTTCCAGAATCTGCGGATTTTTCTTCACTCTTACTTCTCTAACCATCATTATAATGTCTCTATTTCTCCAGTAGCTTCCTGCAGTCCCAACTTTTTTTACTATCCCTAGATTGTTTTAATAAGCAGCCTGAAAGTACCATTAAACTTAGGTGCTGTCTATGCTTAAAATACTTTTTAAGGGTTGGTGATAAGGTTCAACAGTGAAGTGCTTGCTGAGCATACACAATGTTAGCATTCTGTCTAACCTCCACCCCACAGTTACCTAGCAACAGCGAGGTATGCTCCTCCCCACAGTTACCTGGCAACAGCCAGGTAGGCCTGACTCACTATAAAAGGGGCTGCTTGTGCCCTCCTCCCTCCCTTAGTCTCTTGCCCTTCCCTTCTTTTCTCTGTCCCTTAACCCCCTCTCTCCCCATACCTTTCGCCCCTCTCTCCCCATACCTTTCGCCCCTCTCTCTCCACGTGCTCATGACTGACCTCTACTCTCTCTCTTCCTTTCTCTGTCTCTACTACCCTCCTAACTCCCCTCCCCAGGGGTAAGGGATGCCTTGGCATGGGCCCACTGAAACATCCCTTTCCCCAACACCTCACCACACCTCCATAGAATACAACCACCCCTTTCTCTTTATCTTTTTATAAACACTTTACCCAAGGCCTTAGCCTTGGGTTTGATTACCAGTATTACAAATAAGTAAATGACAAAAACAGACAAAAAAATGAGTCCTTTCAGATTTCTCATCTTAAGTGCTGTGGAAGACTAAACTGGGGTTTAAGTCACTTAATACAGCTGGGTGTGATAGCACACACTCTCAGAGATGAGGCAGGCAAATCTCTCTGAGTTCAAGGCTAGCCTGGTCTACAGAAAGAGTTCTAGGTCAGCCAGGACTACACAGAGAAACCCTGTCTGGAAATAAAAACAAGACAATAAAATAAAATAAAAATAGAAAAAGAAAAAGTCTCCTGTTATAGGGTCTCACACTGTAGCCCTGAATAGCCTGGGGCTTGGTTTATAGATCAGGTTAGCCTTGAGCTCAGAGATCTGCCTGACTCTGCCTCTAAAGGCATGTCCCAACATGACCAGCTCTACCTAGGGTTTTTTAAGTGACAGACATTTTCTGAAAATAGCATTGTGATTAAGGTTGTAACAGACTCCCTGGTAGACATACTAATAGGGAACAGGGCCAAGCCAAGGTATAAAGGTAGCAAATTTCCAAGATGTCCAGCTTCTTCTTCCTCACATTTCTGACTGGAGACAAAACCCTGACAAATTAAAACAAAGCCTTTGTAAGATTTTGCCTCCCACAAAGAAGGCATGTAACAACTATAGACCAGGGCTGGAGAGATGGTTCAGTGGTAAAGAGCACTGTCTGCTATTCCAAAGGTTCAAAGTTCAGTTCCCAGCAACCACATAGTGGCTCAGAACCATCTGTACTGGGGTCCAATGCTCTCTTCTGGTGTGTCTGAAGACAGCTACAGTGTATTGTATACATTAAATAAATAATTTTTTTAAAAAGACAGTTGTACACCAATCAACCACTCTATCTTTCTTCAAACCAACTATAAATTAGGCAAGGAAAACTCTTCAGGGACCTAGAAACACCTAGAACAGCCTGGAGAAGAGACTGCATTTTTTGCTTTCCTAATTTGCAGAGGATCCTTTTCTCTGTGTTCTGTGTATATCTGCTGCATGTGCATGTGTTTCTTTTTGTTTGTTTGTTTGTTTGTTTTGAGACAGGGTTTCTCTGTATAGCCCTGGCTGTCCTAGAACTCACTCTGTAGACCAGGCTGGCCTTGAACTCAAAAATCTGCCTGCCTCTGCCTCTCAAGTGCTGGGATTAAAGGCATGCGCCACCATGTCCGGCTTTTTTTTTAACTTTTTTTTTTTTTTTTTGTGCATGTGTTTCTTAACACACAATAAATGCCTTTCTTCAACTGCTGGTTCTGCCAGTGCATGAGATTTTTCCACTGCTACCTCCTGTGCTTCAGATTTTTCTGCCTTTTAATTCTTTAACTGGCAGAGAAAACAAATTCAATCAATCTCTCTAAATTTTATCAGTTGCACAAGATTTCAAGAATTGTAGAATGTTATTGTTATTACTGTTTTAAATACTTTTAGTAGCAATCCATTTCCTTACATTTTTGGATCAGGCTATGGACAGAATTTCTGTAACTGTGCTCAAGGTCTCACTTGCCTCTTTAGAGCACAAGACTCATATTTGATTTACTACTATTCCAAATTATATATAAAGCTCAGTGAATTTATAGCTTTGTTAATTCT
>LR750024.1:0-24084 GCA_902729485.2 Mus minutoides
GGGGTGAGGGGGGCAACAAACAGAAGCCCAATGGGGAGCCATCTGTAGCCACAGTGTTGCTAAGGACAAGAAGCAGGAACTGGGACCATAGGTGGAAGAGGATGCTGGGGCCAAGGAATGCTTCAGAAAGAGGAGAGACAGAAAGATGCTCATCTCCTAATGTAGGTGGTCTGTCAGGGGTAGGAATAGGTGATGCAGAAGAGAAAGAGGGGAACCTCAGGGTTAGTGCCTGAGGAGGTAGGAAGCCATGGATGGAAGGACAAGCAGACAGGAATTAGCTATAGGATAGGTAAGTATTTACTTCACAACCAAAGAAAGCAGATTTCTTGACCTCATTTTCTTGAGACACTTGAATTCTTCCCAAAATAGGTCCTTAGAAACTTCATCAAATGTTAATTGACAATAAATGTGTATGTTTATTTTCTGGTTCTGTGTTCAGTTCTGTTGTTTTGTATGTTTGTTTTTATACGAGGACCACACTGTTTTGATCGCTTGAATTTTGCAATATAACTTCCAAAAACACAGATTGTTTTCTCTCAAGATTGGTATGGCTACTTGGCATCTTAAAAACAAAAGGATTTCTATCAGTGATGGCCTGGCGGAACTTGAAGGACATTGTGCTAAGTGGGCATTAGGAACTGAACGTGGCTCCCAGATACATGATCTCACCTAACTATGATTCTTAGAAGTATTGAATCCATTGAATGAGAGACCACAATGGTGATTGACAGAAGCTAGAAGCCTAAGATGAGAAATGGGCAGATGGGCACCAGTGGCAAAGGAATATGTTCTGGAGCTAGATTTCATAGCTGGTTAACTGATTTAATAATATCACATATGTGAAAATATCTGGGAAGAGACTTCAGGTGCCCACTGAAAGTGGTATGTGAGGTAATGTATATGTAAATTAGCTTGATTTAAACATCACACAGTGTGTGTGTGTGTGTGTGTGTGTGTATACACACACACACACACACACACACACACACACACACACACACACATATATATAATCATTAAACATCATAAACACAATCTTCATTGACCAATTATATTTTTTGTTAAAAAAGAGACAAAGACGGCAGAGTTTATGGGTTTCAGTTAGTTGGTGATATAGGGTTGTTTCAAAGCAGAATATCTGTTTTTTTCCTAAGGGAATATTAGGGGGACATTAACTGAGGTGAGGGGAAGAGTTATGAATTCCTGAGACTTACTTTAGAGACTGGAAAGGTTCAGACAGCTGGGGAATCCTGTGCTAAGTTCCCATGTCAGGTTTTGTGACCATCCACATAGAGTCAAAATTCCTAATAAGTGTTTGCCTCTGGCACATTTCAGCTGCCTGATGTGGCAGTAGAGGAAAATAGTGGATGGGTTATTTCATTGTCTTTATATGGTTCCTGGGTTACTGATGGAGAGCCTGGCATGCCCTGTATTACTAATGGAGAGACTGTGGTTCACTGTATTCCTGGGGTTTAGAGAAGTAAGTTATTTAACAGTAATTGGTAGAATCTTGGCATAACTCTCTGACTTTAGATCTCCAGTGTTTAGAGAACTTTATTAGTTTCAGGGCTGTTCTTGCTGCCTTGGATTAGTCAAGACAGATTCTTTAAGTTTCTATGTCTTGTGAGCAGGCAAGTGGGAAACACTATAATTTGGATATAAACATATTTTTTCTATACTTCAAATGCTTTATGTTTTACAGCTAGACACTAAATCTGACCTCAGCAGTCACAAAGCAAGAGGCCCAATAGACTGGGGCAGCCTGACTGAGTTTGAGTACAACCTTTCCTGCTCACCAGCTCTGCAATACACACTTGAGAGAACCCATACCACTTTTAAAAGATTTATTATTTTTACTTATTTGTGTGGGTGACATATGTATGGAAGCTGTGATGGTTTGTATATGATCGGCCCAGGAAGTGGCACTATTAGAAGGTGTGACCTGGTTGGAGTAGGCATGGCACTGTGGGTGTGGGCCTTAAGACCCTCATCCTAGCTGCCTGGAAGTCAGTCTTCTGCTAGCAGCCTTCAGATGAAGAGGTAGAACTCTCAGCTCCTCCTTCACCATGCCTGCCTGGAAGCTGCCATGTTCCTGCCTTGATAATGGACTGAATCTCTGCACCTATAAGCCAGCCACAATTAAATGTTGTCCTTATAAGAGTTGCCTTGGTCATGGTGTCTGTTCACAGCAGTAAAACCCTAACTTAGACAGAAACCTACAAAGGTCTGAGTGGCATCAGATCCCCAGGAGCTGGAGTTACAGGCGGTTATAGACTGCCCGATGTGGGCTTTCAGGATCTGAACTTGGGTCCCTGGAAAAACAGCAAATGCTCTTAACTGCTGACCCATTTCCCTAACCCATCTACACCACTTTAATTGAACATCTAAGGAAAGAGTGCTGAATAGGACTCAGTCTTGTCTCCTAAGGAAACACAGGCCAGGGAGTTCAACGAGATAATACATGCTTGGTGGTGGTGTGTTCAACACAGAGAGGCACCAGTCAATTTAAAAGTAGTTTTTCTTCCAGTAGGTGGTTTGTTATCAAGAGCCAATGTCTCTTAGTGAGAACCCCAACACACAGTCGGAAGTTTGGGCTGGTTTCTAAATAGATCTCTGTGTGAATATCTGGTAGTAATACCAGAAAGTTGCTTGTACTCTCACCGCTACCACCCCAGCTAAATCAGACCTCAGTAACCTAGAGCCAACAAGGGTTCCTGCTAAGCTGGTTCTGCCTAAAGCCATAGGTATGAAAATAAGTTAGTGTGCTTGTCTCTGCAGCGCTGGCCCAGTCTCCCTAGAGAGTACTGTTCTTTGGCTGTTGGCTGCTTTGCTTTATTGTATTTTATTTTTTAATGAGGGGAGCATCTGATTTTTTTTCTGGTTTATTTGCTTTCATTAGAGAATGCGAATTCTTTAAATGAGGAGAATCAACGATGGATAAATCTTAGGTTTTACGGTTCCAGTGACACAGACTTCGATTTGCCAGTCAGTATTTAGTTCTGAATCTTCCGCCCTTGGCAAGGTCTTTGTATGATTTGAGTTAGCGTGTCTTAAGGAACTTATCCCTGGGGAGGAGTATCGTGGCACAAAGAAGGTATGATGTTCTACTCCTAAAGGAGGTACATCTGTCTTACACTCCTCTGTCAGGGTGTCAATCCCAGGCAAGTTTGTTAAACAGACCGATGAACTCACGGTGGTATAAAGTAGGGGTAAAGATTGCTTTGGATTAGTAAATTGAGTTGAACACCATAAATCTCACTTTGTAAAAATGTCCAGTGCAGCTAGCATTTCTGCCAGTGAAGCAGGCCTACTGGAACAGAGCCATGTAAATACTGGATGCACTGTTATGTGGTCAGTTTAACCATTTACTCTCCACGCTTCTCCTTTCCACAGTAATCGTGTTCCAGGGAACGGAGTAAGAGAGAACCCAGATCCAGCTGCTCTAGTAGAGAGGGTAAACTCTGGCAGCTGTGGACCGTTCTGTTGTTAACATAAAATCATAGCCCTAGTCTGAACACTGTGAGATTATTTTGCAGCTAATTCTTGTAAACCTAGCTGTGCAAGTCTTGAGTGTGAATTTTGCAGACATGTATTGTACTATGGTGTCAAAAGGTTAGACATGTCTACTCGAGTATGAGTCTTAATTGTGTTCTCTTTGTGCGATAGGAATCCCTGGGGAATGAGCTGTTGATTTGTGTTGTGGTTGGCTTTTCACGGCAGCACCAGGCACACCACGAAAGCTTTAGTGGTTTAATAGTTAGATGCTGATTTATTCTTGGGAGAAGCACATAGAGACTTGCCAGCCAGCCAAAATGCAAGCAGAGAATTTTTTTTTTTTTTTTTTTTTTGGTCTATCTCCTAATCCCACATCAAACAAGGGGCTGATATCATTCGGCAGCTGTTGATTCTTTCTGTCCCTCTTTTTCCTCATCCTTCTGCAGAAATTCACTGAATTCCCTCTAAGGCCCAACGCTTAGGTAGCATTGATGAAAGAACACAGCCCAGCAGGAGAAAGTGTCTGTGTTGTTAAAACAGAAGTCTATACGCTGTTTCTGTATACTGAATCAGGGAGGGAGGAGAACCCGCAAGAGTTTTGGAAGGAGCTGCAGAATGATTAAGGGTCCTACAAGGATGGAGTTCCACAAGGGTGATGTCTGAGCTTCCTTTTGTAGGGGTGGAGAGTGTCAAGTGAGTGACAGTCGGTGCCTGGGAACAGAATACAGCCAGGAAGGGTGACACACATGTGTTTATGGAACTGTGAAATGGCTAGGACACACTGTGTGCTGGTTTAAAAAGACTTTCCAGGGTGGGTAACATGGGAAGAACCAAGTGGGAGGTTGGAGATGACATTAGAGGTCACGACCTACTGGAAATCATGAAACACCAATTCAACAAAATGGGGTGAATGCTTTTGGAAGACCAAATGAAATTCTCTAAGTCCTGTCTCAGTCATGGAAGAAGCAGTGGTTAATGAGTGTTCTCTAGAGAAAGGTGCTATTTAAGATGTGTGAGTCATTCCATCTTCATAATAATTACCAGGATACAGACCCTGTCTTTACCCCTATTTGGCAGATAAAGAAACTGAAACATTCTCAGTGCCCTCTGCAGGGTCCCAGAGCTAGTTAACCCAGAGAGTCTGCTCTTAATCACTAGGATTTATTGTAGTATCCAAAATATATTACAACATTTCAATTCTGAAGTTAATTATAAAACAAGGATGTTCCATAGGTTAGAACTTAATTTTCATTTCAAGTGAATTAAGGGCGTCCTGGGTTCAACCCTTCTGAGGTTTTCAAAGACTTGTCTGTTGCTTCCTGAGGCTTTGCTCTGTGAGGTGCCAATGAGACTCACTGCCATCACCTGTATGCAAACCTTCAGTAAGAGGGCGATGTGTTCAATACAATTTCCAGCTGGGATGGTAGGTTTGAGAGTGTTTAGCCCACCTCATGCATAAAACAGTCTATGTGGCCACAAGCTCTGAAATCCCCTTCTTCACACCCACACACC
Source organism: Mus minutoides (assembly GCA_902729485.2). Taxonomy (NCBI): domain Eukaryota; kingdom Metazoa; phylum Chordata; class Mammalia; order Rodentia; family Muridae; genus Mus; species Mus minutoides. Next base: position 5,008 of record LR750024.1, read on the forward strand.
TATGCGTACGTTTGTCCAATGCACTCTTCAGCAATCGGCACCTCTGCATACACCTGTCCAGTGTACTCTTAGGCAGTGCCCACCGATGCATACATCTGTGTGGGGCACCCTTATCACTGCACATACCTACGTATACATCTGTCTGGTGCACCCTTAGGTAGTGTTCACACCTATACTACATACATCTATCTGTCCAGTACACTCTTCAGCAATGCAGACACCTCTGTATCCATCTCTCTGGTCCACCCTTAGGCAATGGGTTTTCGTAAGCGCTCACTTTCAGCAAATACTCCAAGCACTGGTTGACTGTATTTCTCAATGTATTCTTATGATGTTAGAGGATTTTAAAATTAGTTTTCTATCATTTTGCCATATCAATCTGTGACAGAAGACACTGAGACTGGGTCTGATTTTAGCCTAGTGTTCATTCTACCACTGACATTCTGTAGTTTTAGGACCACCATTGAACTGTTCTGTGCCTCCCTGCCCTCATCATGGAAAATGAGACCGTTAGGTGAGCTGTATACTTCCCTCCTGGCTGTGGCAGTTCATATTCACCAAGTTCTAGAGTCGAACACACTTCCACCAAGCAGAAAAGCACTGAGGCCACTGCCATTTAATACTTTTCTGTTTCTCAGTCTGACTGTTCTCTCTGAAGACATTCGCTTCTATTATGATATGGGCTCCAAGATTGTCTCTTGTCTTTGCAAAGACTCTGATTCCAGTTCCATCAGTCCAGAACTTAGTGAACGAAACTCATTACTTTACCTCCTTTCTGCTGGTTTGCTTATTCTTAAAGTGGTATCTGTAATAACAACCCTTAAGTCTACCATTGTTTGGATAGTCTTCTGAGCTCAGCACAAAATAATGGACTCCCTTTACCAGCAAGGTTTCTCCTTCTCTGACCTTGTCTGGAGAACTCAAAACTCCATGTCTCTACCTGCAGAATGTCACCTTGATGTAACCTTAGTTAGATTACAGGTTCAACTTCCTTTCTTCCTTTCTTCAACTTCTGTTCAGCTAGCACCTGAGATTCCTGGAATGTTTCTCCATGCTAATGAGGTATATCGGTAACTTTTAAGCCTTCAGCCAATGATCTTTGCCAATCTGGGATATTCCTACTGCCACTCCCCACCATCCTGCAAACTATATAACCCTTGAATTGCCCCCAAGTAAAGTTGATCTGGTTCCCTGAAGCTGGTCTGGGTGTCATCATTATTGTATGTACTCACAGGGCTTTCGAAACCCACTCCATCCCCTACCCCCCCCTGTTCCATTTGCCCTTGAGGACCAATATAATAAGCCATTGATCCCTGGGGGGCAGCAGGGGTAATAAAATTATAGTGTGGAACTTTTAGCATCATGTTTTGTGCACAATGAAGAAAGCATGAATATGCTAATACTCAGGGACACCAAGGAAACAGCTCATATCCATTGCATATATTCTCTGAGCCAGGTATTAGTGAAATGCTAACACATGACCCTACACAGAGCCCCATGGGTTTTATTAGGCCTTCCGTTGCTGTGACAAATAACTGGGAAAAATTGCCTAAAAGGACCCAAGGAGCTGAAGGGGTTTGCAGCCCCATAGGAGGAACAACAATATGAACTAACCAGAACCTCCAGAGCTCCCAGGGACTAAACCACCAATCAAAGAGCACTCATAGTGGGACTCATGGCTCCAGCTGGCTGCATATGTAGCAGAGGATGGCCTGGTTGGTCATCAATGGGAGGAGAGGCCCTTGGTCCTGTGAAGGTTCTATGCCCCAGTGTAGGGGAATGCCAGGGCCAGGAAACAGGAGTGGGTGTGTTGGTGAGCAGGGGGAGGTGGCGGCGGGGGGGGGGGGGGGGGGGGGGGGGGGGGGGGGATAGGAGTCTTTGGAGGAGAAACCAGCAAAGGGTATAACATTTGAAATGTAAATAAAGAAAATATCTAATTAAAAAAAAGAGAGATTTATTTTAACTCATGATTTCAGAGACTTTAATTCATGGTCACCTGGCTTCCTTGCTTTGAACCTGAGGTTAGGCAGAGCTTCATACTAGATCAGGCCAGCCTAGGTACAGAGTAAGACTTTATCTCAAACAAAACAAAACAAAACAAAACACCAACCTCCATAGAGGAGAGGACATGATAGATCAGGGATGTCGATGCCTGTCAGAGAGGAAATGCCTATATCCCTGGCCTCCAGCAGGTAGAATTACCATTGTTGGGGCAATGGGGTTTTTTGTGTGCAATGTGTTGGCTTTGTATTATTCTGATGTTACTTTCCATACCAGCATAGAGTTGAGTACTGTCTGGACTTCGGTGTTGTTATTTCTATGGATCATCGCCTGCCTTAGTACTTTGTATACTTACACCTCCCTCACCTTCTGATTGGTTAAATAAAGGGCTGGTGGCCAAGAGATGAGGTAAGAAAGGGAAGGTGGAAATTGTGAGCAGAGTCAGAACTGTGGGAAGGATCAGGTGTGAGGGATTTGCCAGACGACACAGAGGTGGAAGGAACAGGTGCCAGGACTGAGTGAACAGCACCGGCCACGTGGCAGACATTAGAGGGTTAATTTAAGTCAAATGAGCTAGCTAGGAGGTATCCAGCTAAGCCCTAAGCTATATTAAACAATAGTAAGTCTCTGTGTCATTATTCAGGAGCTGGCCAGTCCAAGACAGTCAGACAATAACTGATAAGGGATCTCCCTTCTTAGTCAGTCTTCTTTAGAATGGTCCTCATGGACATTCATTCCCCAAGGCACATTTTCCTAATATAGTAGGTATCCATCAATTCAATCCTATTGACAGTTAGTGTAAATGTTGCTGTTATTCCCACATTAGGTCAAGTCACTTGTCCAAAGGTGTACATCCATGACACCTGGCACCCAGGTGGGCTAGGGCCAGAGTCTACAATTTAAAACTTTTTTACCTGGATCCCTGTTTTCTTCCCCGACAGTGTCGCTGTACGTTTGTGAGCAGATCCTGTTCTTGTGCTTCTCACTACCTAAGTGGAATTGCTCTGGTCTGAAAGCAGGCGCTGTCAGTCTCTCCATGTTCCTAGATAAGGAGCTTTGAAGCCCCTGGACATTGACTGCAAGCATACAGAAGGTGGCAGAAGAGGACCTGGACTCAGGCAGTCTGACCCCAAGTCATGTCCTCAGCTCTGAAGCCTCCATGTAGACTACTCAGCCCAGATGTTGTGATGCTACATCCCAGCTGATGAGTGAGCCTGTGGTGCTCGGGAACTCCGCTTATATTCTTTTTTGTCTATACCTGTACCAAAAGGGGGAAAAAAAAGACTCCTAACTAATGTTTTCTTTTAAGACCCCCTAACCATTTGTAAAGCCTACTGTGGCAGCTAATTAATGCCATTGAATTTAGGAGTTGGTACTGCTTGTCAGGAGATGTTGAAGTAAATGCAAGAGCACTATGCTTATTTTCTCTTTTCCTCCTGGTTTTTTGGAAGTCTTGATCACGTCATCGCACCTTTGCTGATGACGCACTTACAAATGAGTTAATCCAACTTCCAGTGAGCCTCACTGATGCATCAAAATTGGAGCTTAGGGACACGTTTTCCACGCTGTGTGACAATAGTAAAAAAACCAGCTTAAAAAAAGCTAATATAGGATGAAAACATGTTGATCCATGCTTCGCCTTGAGCTAGCTCAAATCCCTTGCTAAATAAATAGAGGGTGGTGTATAAATTATTTTAGATAAATGTTTAAGGAAATGGAATTTTTTTTTAAAGAATAGGGTATTTCAAATGAACTTTAAAACACACTAGTTATCTGCCAGAAGGATTTTATTCGTTATTAATTATATCAGAAATTTAATTATGTGAGTGTTGAGGTGAGTCAGGATCAATTTTATAACTTAAATCACATAAATCTACAGCATTATTAATTTAAAAGTGGATTTAAATGCTACGTCTCAGATTTTGTGTGATTTAACGTCCCTTTGTCTCTGTTTTTCAAGCATATGTCAAACCAAGTGTCCACAGAGATGCATTGTGCAGCTAAAAATTGAATTGCCATGTTATGGATGAACACGGAGCTATAATCAGTAAATAATTACTGGCTTGTATTCCAGAGTTGGTTTTGATAAATTTCTAGGAGTCTGAGAACTAACATTTATTTTTTTGGTTAGTTAAGTAAATTAAAAATAGATTAAGGATGTTCAGAGGGAACTGACTTCATCCTCTCTCTCCTTCGAGGACCGGTCATGAGGCTGGCCACCTCAGCCTGGGGTGGATAGGAGGTCACACTGCCTAGGGACGCCATTAAGAAGAAATGCAGACTTGCATTTGTTTCCCATTGCTGCAGTAAGGATGGTCACATACTGAGAAGTTTACAGTGTTCTCTGGAACATCTTACTGTTCTGTGGATGCAAGTGAGGCACATATCTTGTTGAACTACAAAGATCTAGCAGAGTTCTAATCCTGCCAGGGGGAAGAATCTGTTGTCACCTTTGACAGGTTGTTGGGCTGTTCTGTTCTTTCCTTCAGGGCCCATTCTCCCCTTTAGGAAGCATCTCTCTGACCCCAGTCATAAAGGTCTTCTACTATTAAGGTTGCATACCATGATGCTGCCCTCTACTCTATACCCAAGGGTGAGCTCTTCATCTCAAATACTTTAATCAAACCTGGAAACTTTTCCTTGCCATGCAAGGTGACATTCATATATTCTCAGAGATTAGCACTACAGCATTCTAGAAGAGCAGCTGTTCTGTGTATGATGTACTCTGACAGCAATGTGTTGGACTGACCGAACCTCCTGTCATGCCTGCCTCATCATCTTAAGTCCTTTGTATTCTGATACACATTGCCAGCTATGTCTGCTTCGAACCTTTCTCGTCTCAGTTCTCAGTGTTTTTTTTATTCTGCTTTAGCATGCATTCTCATTGGCCCCTTTCTTCTGCCAAGAGCAGTATGGCTGGCCAAACTACTTAGGGTCAAATTGAACTGCACAACTTAATCAAGAAAATTCTCACAATCCTTGAACCTCAGTTTTCTCCTCTGTAAATGAGGATAAAGGATTAATCTGCACGTGCATGCAGATTAATGTGATGATTAAATGAGTGAACATATTTAATGCTCTTAGTGCAATGCCCGGCCTATCCTTAAGACAGACTATTATTATTATATTATTGCTATTATTTTGGTTGTTTTCCTTCTCTTGTCCTCTAGATGTTATCTGTGATCTTGTTTGTCTTCTTAAGAAAGTCTGCCTTCTCTCAAAGCTCCAGCATTAATCTCTAGGCAATGAACTCTAGCCAGACACATTTCTAAACCTCGTGCCTCTATTTATGGCCATACTGAGTAAACAAAATTTAGAATTACTTTGTTTTTCTTTTCTTATTTTATTAGTTCTTTAAAATTCATATAATGTTTTTGCCTTGTCCATATTCAACCTCTTTCTCACAACTACTCCAAGACATTTTAATGACCCAATATTGTAACTTTGTCGTCTCTTCTTCTTCTTCTTCTTCTTCTTCTTCTTCTTCTTCTTCTTCTTCTTCTTCTTCTTCTTCTTCTTCTTCTTCTTCTCCTCCTTCTTCTCTTCTTCTCCCTTTCTTATTCCTCCTCCTCTTTTTCTTCTTAAACTATCACATCTAATTTGTGATGTCCAAATATTGAGTATGTGGTCATCCTACTGGAGCATGATTGACACTAAAGAATGCTGAGTCTGTCTCTCTATGTAGCTATCAATTGCCAGTAGCTATTAAGCTACTCACCCCCCCCCAACCCCAATACTGAAATTTTGTCTGGATTGAACTTGCTTAGGTCTTGTGCATGCTGTCAAAACTGCCATAGAGCTATACGTTTAACTGTCTTGTTGTGTCTGGAAAACACTGTTTAATTGTAGTTATCTAACACCTCTGGCTCTTACACTGTTTATATCCATTCCTCCTATCTGAGCTTTGGGAGTGGAGTGGAGGGTGTGATATATATATCCCATTTGAATCCAAACATTCTATAGTCCCTTACTTATTCTCTGCACCCTGATCAATTTTTCTGTATTAATCACTATCTACAGCAAATGAAGTCTCTTTGGTAAAGGTTAAAAGGAGCACTAATATAACGGTATAATAAGTCATTGCAGAGGCAGGTGAATTTCTGAGTTCGAGGCCATCCTGGTCTACAAAGTGAGTTCCAGGACAGCCAGGGCTATACAGAGAAACCCTGTCTCGAAAAACAAAACAAAAAACAAACAAACAAACAAAAAAGAATTGGTTTAATACTATGGCCACTTACCAGAGTAATAGTAAATTTTCCACCAGGGCCTATATCCAGTCTAGGCACAGGTTCTTGACCCAACAATGATATGGAATATTTATTTCATCTTGTGGAATGGGATTTGACGATAATCAGGATGTGGTTGGTTACCGCCATGATATTCATGCCACAGTTGCACCCGTGGGCATGTTTTGCCTGGATGGTCATTATTACAGCTTGTAAGGTTTACCTCTAGGTTAGACTGGTGACTACTTTTTTCCTCCAATAGATTGCATAGCAACTTCCAGAACCATGAAAGCTAACGAGTAGGCCTGAAGCTTCCTGGTTAGTATCCATTTGGTTTCTCCATGTTCTACCACTCAAGTATGTGGTGTCAAGAAGCTATTTTCAACTGACAATTGCTTGTAATGGAGCTTTAGCTGGATGTGTGAGCTCAGTTCAGAAAAGACCCCGTGAACTACAGAATCTCTATGACACAGGGCAACAACACTATATCTGAGAGGAGTCTTAGTGACGTTTCTCTATTGATAGAATAGCAGAAGCCAGAGGCTTCATACCAGACCAATGAGTCATTGCAACGAACATTTTCAAGTGAAGAAGTATGGACAAAAGGGTATACCGTGGAACACAATGTCACACGCTTCATCTTCCACAATGAGATTCTTTTTTCTCTGTTAGCAGGGAGTTTGCAAGGGTGGAGAGTGAGGACAAGAGGAGGGGGAGATGAGTGAAATTGGGGTGTATGATGTGAAATTCACAGGGAACCAATAAAAAGGTTTTTTTTGTTGTTGTTATTTTGGTTTTAGACTAACTCAGTGATTTTTTTGTCTCATATTGCTTTATTTTGTTTTATTTTGCTTTTATCTTATTGGGTTTTTGCTTGTATTGTATATTGTGGTTTCTGATTTAGTGTTTTTATTGATCTCTCTCTTCTCTCTCTCTCTCTCTCTCTCTCTCTCTCTCTCTCTCTCTCTCTGTATGTGTGTTTCTTATACTTTTTCTTTTTATTTGTTTTGTTTGTTTGTTTTCATTTGCCTGTTTACTTTCTCCAGATAAAGAGGGCATGGAGTTAGATGAATGGGAAGCTGGGTAGAATATCTAGACAGAGGGGAAACCATGATCAGAATATACTGTATGAAAAAATTATGTTCAACAAAATGAAACAGAAACAAAAACAGAAAACAAAACAAAACAAAATGAAACAAGACAAAAGCATGTGGTACCTTCAGCAAAACCATTCATTCTATTGTGATATTTGGCAGTGGCAGGGGGACGAGAGGCAATGACCACCAAGAGCTTTAGCAATATTTTATAATGTGTGACAGTCTATGGGATCTAATTGGCGAAGAACTCCAAAATAGGCAACCAATTTCTGGGACTATTCTGTTAGCCTGTGGTGTCTTAGAAGAGCACTGTTCCTCCATTAATAGGGTAACTCCATTTAAACTGGTTTTACGCATGTGCATGTATATTTTTAGAGAGCATCTACAGCAGTGGGTTTCCATATAATTATTCAAAGTGTCTTCAGCATTAGCTATCTTTATGTAGTCTTTACTGCATTCCCATCTTCATGCCATTTCTGGTCCCATTATTCCCCTTTACCCTTTTACACCCCTCTGTTCTATCCTATCTACCATACCCGATCACTTATTTCTTGGCCTCTATAGGTATTCCAAGTAGAACAGTATATCTAAAGGTCCAAAATTAGCATCTATAAATGAGAAAACACATGACATTTGTCTTTTGGGGTCAGGGTTACCTCACTCAGAGTGACTGTTTTCCACCCATCCATTCATCTGTGAATTTTATAATTTTTGTTTCCTTAATAGCTGGATACTATCCTGTTGAGTAAAAGCACCACATTTTCATTATCCATTCATCTATTCATTGACGTCCAGAACATTTCCACTTCTTGGCTACTGTGAGCAAAGCAGCAATGAAAATGGATGAGCAGGTATGTCGGCAGCAGGATTGGGTTAACGCCCGAGAGTAGTGGAGCTGGATCATGTGGTGTGTCTATTTCTAAGTTATCGGTATAGGTAAACTTTTTTTTTCATGTTTCATGGGAGCCATAGACCCAGAATATCTGAAGCTGAACTTCTTTATTAAACTGTTTCATCCATCTTCTTAGTTTTATGAGTACCCCCATCGTTTGTATCATGTTGCCTAAAGTCCTGTGTGTTAAAAGCTTGGATCATCAGGATGGTGCTATCGGGAACTGACGAATCCTTGTGTATGTGGCGGTATATGAAAACAGAAGAAAGGACTATTTGGGGACAGAAACAGGGATAGCAAGATGAGGCTAGGGATCAAGAAGGTAGTCAGAGAGAACAAAAAACAATAAAGTATAATGGGACATTATGAAAATACCATAGTAAACCCATTGCTTTGTATGCCATTTTAAAATAATTAATTAAGAGAAGAGCTGATGCTTACAGCCAAGTCCCAAGGTCATTTGGAGTCTTGTGATAGAACACTCCCTCTGCTCCTTGCTCGTACAACCCTAGCTATCAGTTTCCAACACATGAGCATGATGTTCAGTGTAGCTTTCAGGTCCATTTATGAACTTGTTGCAAATGTAAAAAATCTCATCACAGAAGACCATTCATTTAGGTCTAAGCAGCTGATGTTCCTAGTAACACATCTCCAATGTGTATGAAACTAGATACATCTTCCTTTTATGAATGAGGTCTGTTCCTTCAGAATGACACACCTTCATTCTGGGGAACATCCTTGCTTTCTGTGTCTATGACAACTTACCCAGCAGGCCACTCACAGCAGTAATTCTGCTGGAAGTTCTCCCTTATGGTTTTCCCTCCAACCCTCTGAGTTCAGGGGACGACAAATGATAGTCCTGGGACTAGATCCAGGTTACCCTTTGGTTTTACACATATTAGAGCCTAATACACAGATTCAGTTATATATTGCCCAAGAGGGCTACAGCAGCAGAGTAAGAAAATAGAAACAAAAGAGACCATATGAACCCCCAAATATTTATTCTTGGCTATTAAAAACATGTGCCAGCTCTTCTCTATACTGGAGACTGTGAAGTCTCCCTATGCTCTACCTTAAACACAGGACACTGCCCTGCTATTGGAGTTACTCCTGACAACCTTCTTCCTTGCAAAATATTTTCTTCCTTTACATACTTTATGATGCTTTTCCTGGGGCCTGGCAGGCTGCAGGCTCAGCAATTATTGGTATAAGTAGATTCCTCTGTACGATAAAGTTCTTTTTACTAAATGTTATTCATTTGCTCAAATGACTAACATCTTCTAAAGCACTGATCCCTTTAGGAGGTTAATGCCCATCATTTGATGTTCCCGGGAGGAAACTGTTTTGTCTTTCATTTCTAGAAAGCTTTTATTGACCGCTAAGGCAAGCTGTAAAGTTGAGTTCAAGGATCTTAAGGAGTAATCTTCTTATGCTCACTTGGTGATGTCGTTTAATAAGTAGCTGCAACTGGAATTTAGAATCTCAGTACACATCTTCCAAAAAAGTGTGTATTTTCACAGGTGAAGCAACTGACTCATTCCTACTTAGTTATTCTTCTTGACTGCTTGAGGTTTAATAATATTTGACTATTCTCTTATGAAACATGCTCAGTAGTTACATCTATTTTAGGAAAACAAAGATGCTCCACTGGCTTGTTAAGGAAATGACCTTGCAGTTCCCTTTTTATCAGTCTAGGCAGTACTGATGTCTCCCTTCATGTCACATTCAATGCCAATGCTCTTTGCAATGGTTGGGTGTGCAGGGGGAAGGGCATGTCCTCTGTCAGACAGTGAGCTGTCCTAGGGCATGGATTCTGTTTCTTAACGCCTGAACCTCAATGCTTGCCACAAAGAAGGCTCTTGACCTGTGTTTTCTTAATCACTACGTGAACAATAGAAGAACTCTCTCTCACACACAAAAAAAGTATCCTCAAAGTGTTATATACATAGAACTTTCTAGTCCATATTCTTAAATATCATCCATACTAATTTTCCATTTGAACTTTAACAATCTTCAGTAGTTACAACTCAATCAACTAGGATGCACCAAATAAATGAATAGAAGATTGAAAGAATTTGTACATTTTTTTTATCCTAACTGTTTATTTTTAACCAATGTTTGCTACATAACATTAAACATATAAGTGTACTAAAACATGTTTACCTATTAAGTGGTATAATTATGGATAACACCATTATAATTAGAGTGATTGTTACAGTTATGATATCTGTATATGTAGTTTCAATCAGTAGTGTTTTGGAGAAAGGGGTGTTGTCCTCAGTCCATAGAACACAGGGAAATTTCTGTAAAGTCCATGAGGTTACAAGAAATCTCTGTCTCTTCTTGATGCAGCCCCAAATGTGAATGTAAAGATAGCATGAGTTAACTCCTATAGGGCAAGATAAAGTGGAAAGCCCAGAGCATTGAGAGCAGATAATGAAACATTAACAAATGAACAAGACAAAATCTTAAGGTCCCATGTATTTGAGAACATTCTAAAAGGATTTTTCAGTTTTCACTCAAATACCAAACCATTAGGATCAAAACCAAAAGGTGTAGATGTCTTAACACCTTCATAGTCAAGGTTCAATCAGGTAAAAAAAAAAAACTCTAACAGACATTTTAATAAAGATTTCTTATGTTGTAAAGGGGTTGCTGAGTTAAGGAAAGTAAAAAGAGATGAAGCACTCATTGGGGGCGCCTCTACAAAATGTAACCAGTCCCCTCAGAGCCATGGGGTCTACATCTATAGTTGTATCCAACACAGGTCAAAATATTTCTTAAGAAAATGGGATCCATCCCATGCGTGGGCACCAGTTTCTGACACTATTACTGATTCTATGTTGTGCTCGCAGGAGGAGCATAGCATGGCTGTCCTCTGAGAGGCCCTACCAGCAGCTGTCTGAGTCTGATGCAGATAGTTACAGCCAAGCATTGGACTGATTATAGGGACTTCTATGGAAGAGTTAGAGAAAGAATTAAATGAGCTGAAGGGGATCACAACTCCATAGTAAAACCAACAGTGCCAACTAACCTGTATCCCCAGAAGTTCCCAGAGACTGAGCCATCAACCAAAGAGCATACCAGGCTGGTTTCAGGCCCCCAGCACATGTGTAGCAGAGGACTGCCTTGTCTGGCCTCAATGGGAGAGGATGTGCCTAATCCTGTAGAGACTTTATGCCCCAGAAAGGGGGGATTATGGGAGAGCATCCTCTCAGAGTTTTAAGGGAGATGGGGGCAACGTTTGGGATGTAAATAAATAAAGTAATTAATAATAAAGAGTGTTAACCAAAATTTAAACATATAATTTATAATAAAATTTAATAGCTTATGAATTTTAAAAAAAAGAAAAGAAAAATGAGACTTTTGACAGAGTATATACAGATATGCTCTTGTCATTACTGCCTAAAGTATCATAACTATTTATGTCACATGAGGTATTCTAAATAAAAAGATGATTTAAGACAACAGGATGTGTGTTGGTTAGTATGCCATTTCATATCAAGGAGCTAAGATCAGGAGTTCTGAGATGTGATGGGGCAGGCAAAGAAGAATGTGGGAAATGGAGCTGAAGAGGGTAAGGACCAGCTATGAGCATCTCGCGTTACAAATGATAAAAAAAAAAAAAAAAAAAAAAACGAAAGAGCACCCAAAAGATACAAAAGATGCTTTGACTTTAACATTTTATAGATCTATGTCCTTATCAATCAATGTCTAAAGCACAAAGGCAGTCAGTTACCACTGACTGGATAGATGGATAGAAATATGAAATAAATTGTCCATTTTTCTTTCTTAGATGTGTATTTTTATCAACATGTCTGCTCTACAGCATTACAATATACAGATATACCATAATGTATTTAATTATTTACTTATTAACAGATTTGTACTAAGTTTCCTATATCACTATGATTAGAATAATCAATATAGCTTTATTATATTAATGCTATAAGTACTTTTTAATGAAACATATTTATACATAAATCTTAGTATGTCTGATAATTTTTTTGAGATAATATATCTTAGAAGGGCTAGAATTCTGTTTTCAAGTAGCAGGAAATAACACTTAATGTTAATTAGAAATTAATTAGTATTAATATTTGTAGATGGAAACATTCCTATTTAGCATGAAATTCTTACATTTTTATTGAATTGTCTAATTGCTAATTGTGAGGTAACAGTATCTGGGAGGCTCTTGTGTCTCCTCACCAACAGTTAGCAATGTTTAAAAAAATAAACTGGGTTTTAAGGCAGTTTTGGGTTCTGAGCAAAATTGAGTGAATGTTGTCTAGAGTTTATCACAATGATGAAGCTGCATGAGAACTTCACTAATTCAAACCTGTACCATATATCAGGCTCACTCTTGGCATTGCACATTCTATGGATTTATATGAATCTATAATAACCTGTCCACCATGGTGGTATTGTACAAAGGAGGCTCACTTGTACAAAGGAGGCTCACATCTCCTTGTGTTCTGCCCATATTTGTCTCTCTTTCCACCACTGGCAGCTGCTCATCTGTTTACCATGTAAATAATTTTTATTTTCCAGAATACCATTTGGGCTAAAAGGCAATAATGTGCAGACATTTCTGGCACTTGCCTCTCTTTTCATGGGTTGATAGTTGATTTTTTAAAGCATTGACTAATATTGCATTGCAATATGTGTACTATAGGTTCTTATATCCACTTTCCAACTGAAGATTACCTTGGTTTCTTCCAGGGTTTACAACTGGGAGTCAAGCTATTGTAAACTCATCTCTGGGTTTCTGTGTATATATCTTTTCAACTATTTGATTAAATACAGAGGAGCATGATTGCTGGTCATGTGGTAAGATTATGTTTAGTTTTGTGAGAATCTGATACAGTGTCTTCCAAAGTGACTATAACACGTATTCCCACTGGCAATGAAATATAATTCATGTTGATCCATATCTTGCCAGCAAGAATTTTCTTCCTTTTAATGGCCAAATACCACACACACACACACACACACACACACACACACACGAACTGTTCAAATAATTCTTCTGTTTATGGACATTTAGATTGAGTCCATTTGTTGGCTAATGTAAAAAAATGACACAGTAGATATGGCAGCTCTCTATTCTACATACTGATTTGGACTTTTAGACTATATATAGAATCATTTTAAAAAGAGTTTCAAATAACTCTTTGTAAGATATATATATATATATATATATATATATATATATATATATATATATATAATATATTGGAACACAGAACATGTATCTCAACTACTCTTTTAGGGATTATGCAAACCTCATCCTTAAAAACCAGCCAATCAAGGGTATGGAATATAAGAGGACTTGTAGAAGTTAGTTACTATGTTCTACTCTTACAATGCCCTCCTCTTGCTCCTGTTGAGAGGAGTCTACATTTAACTGAGTAGCCTTGTGTCCCTGTGATTAAGACACATGACCTGTAGTCAAGATACTTTAGAGAGAGAAGGACTATTCCGACTGACCACTCAGAGGATGTCGGTTCTTCGTGGAGAGGAAGTAAGATGGAACAGCTACACACCCGGCAGCAGGAGTATGAAGCACCTGCTCATTCACCAGGTATCAGACAGGAAACAGAATACAGGCCAGAAGCAGGGACAGAATCTTCCAAGAACTAGCTCTTGTCACCCATGCCTCACCTGCCCCAGGCTCCATAGCCTTTAAAACAGTACCAGAAAGGGAGAATCGGGCATTAAGAACACAAGCCAGTCCATAACACTCTATAGTCAAACCATAACAACATTGTGTCGACTGTGAACCACACATTCTGATAAGCATTAAATAAGACACAGCTGAGCACTGAGTTCAGAGGAGAGAGAGGGGTAGATAATTATATCGCAGGTAGATAAATTTTAATGTAAGTGGATATGTACCATGTGATAATAGGGCACAAGGAAGGGATGTGTGTTTTTAGGGTAGTGATGGATGGCTGGCAGAAAAAGAGGCAAGACAATGTGATTGTGTGTGTGTGTGTGTGTGTGTGTGTGTGTGTGTGTGTGTTGATTTAGAGCATGTAAGATAGGGTCCTGAAGCATACTTGAGGTAAGAAAGGGAGTGCTTATTTTTAAGTCACCATTCCTGAGTAAACTATAACCATCAGTATTCTTTTGTTTCTCCCTTTGTGAGCTCTTTAGTGAGCCATATTTAGCCAGTCTTTGCTATGTATCACCAACGCCAGTGGTTGACACCAGAATATTTTGACTTTTAGATTTGCAAGGGACTACACAGACCAGTCCTTGCTTGCTGGAGCTTGGCTAGTGTCTGTGATCAAGACAAGTATATTCTGTGTGTTTCATCCTAGGACTGATGACTGCCTAATAATTTTTTTTTTCATAGTGATATCAAAAGCATAAGAGGCTAAGGCCAAACCACAGAAGCATATTTTATATCTCAGCTTTCAGTCATATCCTCAACCATCTACCTGGACAAAGTAAATCATAATGGCAAGTCCCAAACCAAGGAGGACTCTACTTTTTCCCTTTACCTTTATAAGTGACAAGATGTCAGAGTGAAGTCAGGGGCTAGGGACTATGATCCACTCTGCCACCACATTTTCCTGAAATGAAGTCCTTCTGGTAGAATTCTGAAGCAGGGGGGAAACAAAGGAGCTTTCTATCATCTATCCCTGCCATCAGGAAGAACTTTTAAAAAGGCTACAGAGATTTTGAAGGTAGATTTGAAAGAGAGAACACTAGTAAGCCATCTGCAGTACTTTATTTGAATTCTAGGAATGCAGGTTCAGCATCCACCAAAGGCTCTAATCCAGTCTCCTTCTATAAGCTTCCTCATGCTGGCATTGAGCCAAATGTTAAATCTGACTATATTACATATATACAGCCCTTAGAAATTTTGGTCTCTTTCCAAAGTGCTTGAATGCCACGTTCATGTATAGTTAGACATATAACCATCCACAAAATGACAAATGACTACTTCTTGGCAAGAAGTTCCTCCTGGTTTTGATATGTTGGTACTGGCAGATTTGTGTAACATGCTGATACCAATTGGTAAAAAAAAAAAAAGTCCTGGAATACAGGGAGAAAAGAAAGAAGACAAGAGGGGACATGCCCAAGAACCTGTTGTGCTAGAGGATGACACAGTCGCAGCTACTCCTCCCACCCAGGGAATACCCACTTTTCTGATCTCTAGGGGAACCTAGTGGTTTCCATTGCAGACCTTCCCTAGAAGGCATTCACTTTAGTTAACCACCAATTCTGATTCTTCTCAAAACTCCTTGGAATATGTTTGCCCTAGGTCCACCTGAGATCACTTCACGGAAGGGGCACTAATTCTGTGCCCTTTCATGGGGACATGCCTAAACTAACCTCACACAACTCGTTCTCTTTTCTGAGTATATCCCTCTGTGCTTGACCTTCTTCCTCCCAAACATCACAGGAGGGCCTCAGCCTACTTTATAAATCTTTGACAAAGTGTTCTTTGAGCCAAATCAAAAAAAGGTTGTTACCAAAGCTCCTCAAAATTCGTAAAGCTTAACCCAGTTCTGAGAGGAAACAAAAATATTTTCACCTCACTTTGATCACTGTTTGGGAACTGCTGGACTTATGTTCTGCTTTGTAGCTAAGGAGAAACCTAAAAATAAATAGCCCTACTTTGCAGATTATTATCTTTTTAATTGGGACTAAGTAAATCCTGTGTTTGCGCTTGGGTTGTGACATTCAAAGCAGAATTCTCTGTGTCTTGAACAGTAATTTACCTAGGAAAGGACACAGAGGGTGATGTGACACACAGTTGCTACTGCTGCAAGTTGTAAAACATTGACAGAACTACAGATGTTCCTATGGCACACGGCTTTTCTGAATCACCGGACTGACATTTAGATGAAAGCGAATCATTCTCTCAGACACCCTCCCTCCTAAAGCACATCCAGGAATAATGCCCCCTGGAGAGGGGCCAGAAGGAGTGATCTCTTAAGAATTTGTTTTTATGGAGGAGGAAAAAAACCCATTTGGTTTAGTCTTCTATTTTTAAGTAATTAAAGGATATCGGGACCTCAAAGAAAATCTGAGTCCTCATGCCTTTAAACCAATATATAAAATACTTACTGTGTATCTATAGATGCATGGGGGGGGGGTTGTTTTCAGCGATTGAATAGATACAACTTACCAAAGTTAAATCAAGAACAGATAGACAACTTAATAGATGTATAACCCCTACGGAAATAGAAGCAGTCATTAAAAGTCTCTCAACCAAGAAGAACCCAGGGCCAGACAGTTTTAGAGCAGAATTCTACCCTACGTCCAAGGAAGAACTAATACAAACACTCCTCAAATTATCCCATAAATTAGAATCAGAAGAAATATTGCCAAATTCATTTTATGAAGCTACAATCAACCTGATACCGAAATTACACAAAGATTCAACAAAGAGCAAGAATTAGAGACCAATTCTCCTGATAAACACTGGTGAAAAAATAATCAATAAAATACCCATAAACAGATTCTAAGAACACATAAAAAGATCATCTACCATGATCAAGTATCCTTGATCACAGATATGCAGAATATAATCCATCATAGAAACAAACTAAAAGAAAAAAGTGTTAAAAGCCAAAAACAAAACAAAAAAGAAAAACAAAAACAAAAACTTTGACAAACTCCAACATTCCTTTATGATAACTCTTGGAGAGATTATGGATACAAGGGACATATCTAAACACAATAAAGGCAATTATATTTAGCCTATAGTTAACATCAAGTAAAATGGAGAGAAATTCAAAGCAATTCAGAAAAAAAGACAAGGCTATCAACTCTCTGTGTAGCTATTCAGTATAGTTCTTGAAGTTCTAGCTGGAGCAACAAGACAACTGAAAGAGATCAAGGGGATACAAACTGGAAAGGAAAAAGTCAAAGTATCATTATGTTCAGAATCTATGATAGTATACATATGATAGTATACATAAGATACCCCAAAAATTCTACCAGAGAACTCCTACAGCTGATAAACACTTTCAGAAATATGGCTGGGTACAAGACTAACTCAAAAATGATCAGTAGCCCTTTTATATACAGATCAAAGAGCAAATGGAAGCTTGATGTTTAGGAGCCAGACAAAGCAGGGGCATTGTAGGCTCTGTATACACAGAGGAACAGAGACATGGAGTACAACAGGTCAGCCGGGCACCTCAAACATTCTCAAGGATATAGAGAGGTGAGAACCCCAAAGCAGACCATGAAACATGACAGTATGGTAGGCTAATAAATCCATGCTTGAATCAACATTCTTGGATTTGTAACTATTCTTTGGAAAGAGTCTTTGCACATGGGATTATGGTACAGGTTTTAAGGTGGGAGATTATGAAAATTAATCTAAGCATTATCACAAATATCTTCTAAGAGGAGGTAAACTAGATAACTGTAGAAGGCTATGTGGCCCCAGAGATGAAAGATTGGTGAGATATGGCCACAGAGCCAGGATCACTGTAATACCAGCATGACAAGAAGCTGAAGGAGGCAGGAAATCTATTCTCCTCCAAAACTTTGAGAACAAGTACGCCCCTGCCAACACCTTGATTTCAGACTTAAGGCTTCTAGAACGATGAGACATTAAGCAGCTATTATTTTAGATTGCTGGTATTGTGGTGATTGGCTCCAGCACTTTAGAAACTGAGTACTCCTACCTCTGGGAATAGAATGGAGAATGAGGATTTAAAAGTAAGAGGTAGAGGTTGGGGATTTAGCTCAGTGGTAGAACACTTGCCTAGCAAGCACATGGACCTGAGTCCTCAGCTCTGAAAAAATAAAAAATAAAATAAAAGTAAGAGGTAGCCAAAAAAGTTTAAATGTCATAGAAGTCAAAGCAAGAACTTAAAAACAGATGAGCGGAGGCAAGATGCTGGAGCTGAGAAACCAGAACTAAGATTAGGTAGAAGCCATTGGTCATGTCAAGGAGATGGCTAGCCAAAACTGAGAACCTACTGTGTATCTGTCACTACTTCTAGGCATTGACTCAATCTCATAGCAACCTTATGCTCAACTCTACTTCTGGGCTGAGAAAATATGTTTAAACAAACAACAACAAAAACCAAGACAAAGCTGTCAAATCACTTGCCCTAGGTAAGCATGACTAGGATTTGAGCCCAGAAATTCTGATTCAAGCACCTGTATTTGAACTTCTATTGTATTTCCCTTCAATTCAACTCTAAGATGTTTCTAGGAGTTCTGGCTTTGGGTCCTTTGTCAAGCTAAGTGATAGCTCTGACGTAGAATTATTTTTGTAAAAAAACAGTTTTATTCCGCTGCACTCCACTCACGCGTAACCCCGACTGATATGTGGATATTAGCCCAGAAACCTAGACTACCCAAGATACAATTTACTAAACACATGATACTCAAGAAGTAGGAAGATCAAAATGTGGACACGTCACCCCTTCCTAGAATTAAGAACAAAGCACACATTGAAAGAGTTACAGAGATCATGTGTGAAGCTAAATCCAAAGGATGGACCCAATGACTTCGGCTGCCAGGGATCCATCCCACAATCAGCCACCAAACATAGACACTATAGCATATGCCAGCAAGATAGTGCTGAAAGGGCCCGGATATAGCTGTCTCGGGGGAAACTATACCAATGCCTGGCAAACATGGAGGTGGAAGCTCACAGTCAGCTATTAGATGGAACATAGGGTTCCCAAAGAAGGAGCTAGAGAAAGTACCCAAGGAGCTGAAGGGGTCTTCAACCCTCTAGGTGGAAGAATAACCATGAACTAACTAGTACCCCCTGAGCTCATGTCTCTAGCTGCATATATAGAAGAGGATGGCCTAGTTGGCCATCATTGGGAAGAGAGGCCCCTTGGTCATGCAGACTTTATATGCCCCAATA
>LR750024.1:32989-43500 GCA_902729485.2 Mus minutoides
TGCCACCAAGGACAACTCTCAATTTCTTTTTTATATCCACCATTTCTCTCAACCCTATGCCTTATTTTCAAGTACGTTTTAAATAAACGGTTATTTGTTCTTTGTTAAATTATATTTTACCTGCCAGATATAGGTTTTCATTCTGAAGTTCTACAGACTAAATCTGATTTTACTTTCATATGATCTTTCAGCTGTTTAAACACTCACCTTGACCTATTTTTCAACTGAAATATTTCCTAGTTTTGGCATGGCTTATTTAAAGACTGATATTACTGTTCTTTGCCATCCACCCACTATTCCTATAGAAACAATTTTATTTCATTATTGTCCTTTTGAGGAATACAGTGCATAAAGTTGAATAGAATATTCCATTATCGTCTAACCTAAGCTGAGTAGAATCTCCATTTTTTTCCCTTTAGTTGATAACATCTGTTGACATTAGTATAATAATAATTAAAGACATTTTACTAAGATGGTTCTTTAAAGTGTGATATCAACTAGGTATAATTTAGCAACTCCCTGTCTTTACTTACAAAAATACGTTGTTAAATTCATCAAACATTCAATCATAGGTTCTTAAAGCCTGCATATATGGACTCTTGAACATGCAAATAAAGCAAATCTTTTAGTACCAAATGACTTGAAATTTTTCTATTAAGCACAATTTAACATGAAACCTATTTTTAAAAATACATCTTTAAAACTCACGTTGTTCTGGCAAGGTGGCATGGGACTTCAGTTTGGTCCTCTTTATTTTAGTGTTCCTGCATCAGTGTATCATAGTTCCTCTTGAGGAAATTACAGAGGAGCTCTCGCAGTGAGATTCTTATATCTGGTGAGTCATCTGTCTTAGAAGCACATGGACATCTTAGTCATCATGAGACCTATTAAGTCATCTAGCTGCTCTTTACACAGCTAGTGATGTCAGTTCCCAAAGTGGACCCTAAAAGCCCACGCAGACTGGTCATGTAGTGTGAGAGAAGGGGCAAAAGATTTCCTAGAGACTTTGTATGCTGTAGACTGAACCCTTTGTTTGCTTATCCTACCTTTAATATTACAAACATTTCAGAGTGCCTACTGTATACTGACAAGTATTTATTTGGGAAACACCTTCCTCAGAACTAAAGAGGTACAGACTGAACAAGACATCATTTTATGCACAAGGGATGAGTTCCGGGGCTCTTCATTATTGACAACAAGAACTAGTTGTTAGCCAAACCAATGAATTTAAATTTGAAAGACAGATGGACAATTAGAGACTTAGCCTTAGAAAGAAATCCAGAAATGAACTATTTGACTATCTACATGGGTGGTCTTACCATTTTCCCATCCTGTGATTTAATTTGAGATTTAGTATAGAAGGTCTTACTATCCACGTCCCTTTGATGGGTAGAGAGTAATGCACAGGGAGACAACTCTTCCTGCAGGTTTTTTTTTTTATGGGTGGGCAAGTATACTGGGTACTTTTATGTCAACACGACACAAGATGGAGTCATCTGAGGGAGGGAAATTCAATTAAGATCGGGCTGTAGGCAAGCCTATAGGGAGTTTTTATTATTAGTCACTGATGGGGAGACAGCCCCTTGTGGGTGTGCCATCCTGGGGCTGGTGGTCCTGGGTTTTATAAGAAAGCAGGCTGAGCAAGCCATGGGAAGCAATCCAGTGAGCAGTACCCTTCCATGGCCTGTGCATCCGCTCCTGCCTCCAGGTTCCAGTCCTGCCTAAGTTCCTGTCCTGACTTCCTTCAATGATCTGGAAATGTAAGCTGTAAAACCCCTTTCCTTTCCAACTTGGTTTTTGGTCCCACTGTTTTTTTGTCACAACAATGGAAACCATAACGAATACAGGGCTGGAATTGGGAGATCATCTATCTCATCTATGCCAGAGTTCTGGCTGCCTTGAGCTTCTGTAGACCCTATGCAGGTAACCACAGCTGCTATGAGATCATTAGTGTGGTAGCCATGATCTATCCAGAAGACAGCATCTAACAGCTCTCTTCCCCATCCTTCTTTTCTTACATTCTTTCTGCCTCATCTTCTGTAATGTTCTCTGAGCCTTGGCAATGGTGGAGATGATAATCCTTCTTATTATGGCTGAACACACAGTCTCTTATTCTTAGACACTCTTTACTGACTGCTGCTTATTGTATTCACAAATGTTTACGTAGACAAGTAGCCACATCTATAGATATAAGCATCAATATTTAGAAACCAATTTGACAACTTGGGAATTTATCAAAATAACATTAACAGGTTCTACCCTAGGGCCTATAACATTCCCAGCCATAGGCTTTTGGTCAGGATTGTAGTACCAATAATGAAATTCCTTCCTATATAGCCACCCCCAAATCCATTCAGAAAGTGGTTACTTTCCTCCATAATAGTATTGGTACTATGTCTCAGCAATCAGTATTACAGAATGCAGTATCCAGTACTAGATAATGTCTTTTATTGAGGTCTTTCTCCAATAGAAGTACTTTTGGACATGAACCTTGGGTGTAGCATAGGCTGCACTTAAAACCATACTGCTTATTTTCATGTCAAGTTTAGATGGGTATCTTGTGCTTTTGTATACAGTCTCTTGTAGTGTGTGTGTGTGTGTGTGTGTGTGTGTGTGTGTGTGAATTAAATAAATCAATTCATGTAAAATGCCCAACATGATGCCAGTGCAAGTATTCAGTGTGAATGAGGATGTTCTTTGTCTCTATTTTCAAAACAAAACTTGGAAGCCTGAAGGTGCATGAATCCTAGAGTCAGGTCATGTTCAGTCAACCCACTCTAAAGAGGCATCCTAGTTAAGATGTAGGCCAATCCGCAGGCTGAGTCCTTGTTGTGTTCTACTGATGAAAGAGCTGCTCTCTGTCACATTTATGGTTCCTTTTTCTTTCTTTTTTTTTTGATATTTGTATAATCAATTTCATTTGACTTTATCCTTTAGCCACTAATAATCGATGGCTATTATTTTTCTTCCCTTTGTAGTCACTAGTCAAAATACAGAGAGTAAAAACAGTTCTGGGTTTGGGAGTATGATTTGAGAGGCAAGAGCAGATTGAACAAAGGCATTGATTTCAGTTCTTTGACTCTGAAACTGAAAAGCAGAGGAGGTAGATCAACTTTTCTTAGCCTAATGACTCTACCATGCAAAACAGAGCTAGTAGCTTGCTAAACGATTTCTTCTATCTATTTCCTGATATGTTAGGCGCACCAGCTAGTCACAGAGATGTGTCATTAGTCACAGACAATGTCCTTTGTTCTCCTTTTGAGTCTGTGAAATGACACTTTACTGTTAATGATTTGTTACTTTCCCAAGTGATTTTAAGCTCTTGTCTTTTACCTCGCTTTCTAAAACCTAAGTCAGTCATTTCCCATTTACACATAATGATTTCACTTTACACCGAGATGGTGTTTGGTACTGGAATGTATTCATTTCACAGGAGAGAAGCTTTGGGATTTTCTTGTTTCCAACGAGCTAAATGGATCCTCACACTCTAAATATACCAGTATTAAATGTACATTTTGATACTAATACCCTTACAACTATGATTTATCTATATATCATCTACCTTAAGAACTGTTATGTGCTTTTAATATCTCATTTAATTTATATTGTATCAACATTCTTTTATCCTTATTCTGTGGCTGGGAAAACTAAGGCACAAGGAAGGGTGACATACAGCTAAGAAGTGGTAAAGGCAAAATGTCAATTCAAGAAACTCAATTTATTCATTCAAATGACTTGGTTGCAACATATCTGGGAAGTCAACTTTAGACATAAACCTGAAATAATTCAATTTTCAGTATAATAAACCCAAGCTTAGATAGGACCAGTTACATTCTGTTGCACACATAGTAGACCCCTTAGTGGTGTCTTACTGTTTATTCCCATGTAAGTGTCACTGTACTTCGTAGCTTCTCCCTTTTGTTCTACTTTACACTGGACTCCTGTTTTTAATCCTGCCATTCTCTGACTGTGACATAAAACATACTCATGTGTTTCTACATCTCAATGATTAATTTCCAAATATTATCCTGGTCCTAAATAAACAAATCCAGTAAATACCTTTTAAAGTATACCTTTATCTAGAAAAGAAAAGATAGCCCTTCCGTACAGTGCTGGGAGTGGAGTCAGCTGACACCCCCACGGTCCCTAGAGGATTCTCCACATGACCTTAGGACCACTGGTGAGCGGAACACAACATCAGTTCCAATACAATTGTGATTGGCCTGTGACAGCAGGAACAAGGACACCGGAGCCCTTCCTGACCAGAGGCTCAGGTTCCTTTTGGTCAGTTCTGGTTTACTTTGGTTTCAAACAGACCAAACAGCTCCACGCTTCTCAAAGGAGACACTACTTCCAGGCACTGTAACAAGCCCAGGATCTTAGAACAACAGGATCTCAGAATAACAGGAGCTGGATCACACCAATATTTCAGGGTCTCAGAGGAACTTAACTGCCAAGAATTCTGACACACTCAGAATCTCAGGTTCACAGAAGCCCACAATTAAAAGATCACAGAGAAAGATGGACTCTGAGGAGTCCTGAATCAACTGGGATTATAGGAAGTACATGCTCCAATCAGATATATTGAGAGCAGCAAGCACTTGACATAATCAGATGGCAAGAAGCAAGTATAAGAACAGAAGCAACAGAAACAAAGGTTACTTGGAATCATCAGAATCAAACTCTCCCACCATAGCAAGTCCTGGATATACCATCACACCACAGAAGCAAGACATGAATCTAAAGTCACTTCTCATGATGATGATGGAAGACTTTAAGAAGGAAATACAGGAAAACACAGGTAAACATCTAGAAGCCTTTAAAGAGAAAACACAAAAATCTCTTAGAGAGATACAGGAAAACACTACTAAACAGGTGATGGGATTGAACAAAACCATCCAGGATCTAAAAATAGAAGTAGAAACAATAAAGAAAACCCAAAGGGAGACAACTCTGGAGATAGGAACCCTAGGAAAGAAATCAGGAACCATAGATATGAGCATCAGCAACAGAATACAAGAGATGGAAGAGAGAATCTCAGGTGCAGAAGATTCCATAGAGAACATGGATACAACAATCAAAGAAAATGCAAAATGCAACAAGATCCCAACTCAAAACACCCAGGAAATCCAGGACACAATGAGAAGACCAAACCTACGGATAATAGGAATAGGTGAGAATGAAGATTTTCAACTTAAAAGGCCAGCAAATATCTTCAACAAAATTATAGAAGAAAATTTCCCATACCTAAAGAAAGAGATGCCCATGAACATACAAGAAGCCTACAGAACTGCAAATAGACTGGACCAGAAAAGAAATTACTCCCAACACATAATAATCATAACAACAAATGCACTAAATAAAGACAGAATATTAAAAGCAGTAAGGGAAAAAGGTCAAGTAACATATAAAGGCAGGCCTATTAGAATTACGCGACTTCTCACCAGAGACTATGAAAGCCAGAAGATCATGGATAGTTGTTATACAGACACTAAGAGAACACAAATGCCAGCCCAGGTTACTATACCCAGCAAAACTCTCAATTACCATAGATGGAGAAACCAAAATATTCCATGACAAAATCAAATTCACACAATATCTTTCCACAAATCCGAACCTCCAAAGCATAATAACAGGAAAACACCAATACAAGGACGGAAACTATGCCATAGAAAAAGCAAGAAAGTAATCCTTCAACAAACCTAAAAGAAGACAGCCACAAGAACAGAATCCCAACTCTAACAACAAAAATAACAGGAAGCAACAATTACTTTTCCTTAATATCTCTTAATATCAATGGACTCAATTCCTCAATAAAAAGACATAGACTAACAGATTGGCTACACAAACAGGATCCAACATTTTGCTGCTTACAGGAAACCCAGCTCAGGGAAAAAGACAGACACTACCTCAGACTGAAAGGCTGGAAAATAATTTTCCAAGCAAACGGTCTGAAGAAACAAGCTGGAGTACCCATTCTAATATTGAATAAAATCGACTTCCAACCCAAAGTTATCAAAAAAAAAAAGACAAGGAGGGGCACTTCATACTCATGAAAGGTAAAATCTTCCAAGAGGAACTCTCAAATCTGAATATCTATGCTCCAAATGCAAGGGCAGCCACATTCATTAAAAAAACTTTAGTAAAGATCAAAGCACACATTGCACCTCACACAATAATAGTGGGAGACTTCAACACCCCACTCTCACCAATGGACAGATCCTGGAAACATAAATTAACAGAGACACAGTGATACTAGCAGAAGTTATGAAACAAATGGATTTAACAGATATCTACAGAACATTTTATCCTAAAACAAAAGGATATACCTTCTTCTCAGCACCTCATGGTACCTTATCCAAAAGTGACCATATAATTAGTCACAACACAGGCCTCAACAGATACAAAAATATTGAAATTGTCCCATACATCCTATCAGATCACCATGGATTAAGGCTGATCTTCAATAACAACATAAATAATACAAAGCCAACATTCACGTGGAAACTGAACAACACTCTAGTCAATGATACCTTGGTCAAGGAAGAAATAAAGAAAGAAATTAAAAACTTTTTACAGTTTAATGAAAATGAAGCCACAACATACCCAAACTTATGAGACATAATGAAAGCATTCCTAAGAGGAAAACTCATACCTCTGAGTGCCTCCAAATAGAAACTAGAGAGAGCATACACTAGCAGCTTGATAGCACACCTAAAAGCTTTCGAACAAAAGGAAGCAAATTCACTCAAGAGGAGTAGAAGGAAGAAGGAAATAATCAAACTCAGGGGCGAAATCAACCAAGTAGAAACAAAAAGAAGTATTCAAAGAATCAACCAAACCAGGAGCTGGTTCTTTGAGAAAATCAACAAGATAGATAAACACTAGCCAGACTAATAGAGGGTACAGGGACAGCAGCCTAATTAACAAAATCAGAAATGAAAAGGGAGACATAATAACAGATCCTGAGGAAATCCAAAACATCATCAGACCATTCTACAAAAGGCTATACTCAACCAGGGCCAAGAAGTGGGAGTGGGTGGGTAGGGGAGCAGGAGAGGGGAAGTGGGGAGTGTATGGGGGACTTTTGGGATAACATTTGAAATGTAAATGAAGAAATTACCTAATAAAAATTGGAAAAAAATAAAATAAATATTCAAAAAGTCATGATGCGTGTGATAAAACATAGATGCAGAAAAGAGTTAGAAAAACATGGAAAACCACAAAAGAAAAGAAAAGAAAAGAAAAGAAAAGAAAAGAAAAGAAAAGAAAAGAAAAGAAAAGAGAAAAGTAAAGAAAAGATAGCACAACCTCATGTTGGGATATAATGTTCTGCAAATTTCCAGCAAGTTTCCACAGCAGCCCTAAGGGATGGATTTACACTTGGCTGTGATTTGGAAAGTTAAATGACTTGTCTAAACGTGAAACTGTAATCACTGATAAACCCAACTGGAACCTTACATCTTAATTTCTTATGTGTGTATGTGTCTTTTTTCCTATCCTGTCATCTTCAGTTTTTTTCTAGGTGAGTATGATTTGAGTGTGAAATTGTGTGTTTTCTTATTCTTCTTTTCTGAAAACTGACATTTTTTTTTGAGAAGTCAGACTTGTTTCTGAACCTAAGGAAATCTACTTTAACAGATCTGAAACTTGGGCAAGACTATCCAACCGTTTTTCTCATTGATGGATGGATCGTTGCTGGGGAGAGAAAGTCCACATGACTTTAAGTTGTATGGAAGAAAAGATGCAGGGCTACTTTGGTTTAGATCCTATTTCTCTTTGCAGGGAAGGTGGATATGACACCTTTTAAAACAGCTAGTGCTATGGGTTGGTAATAACACTAATTATCCTTCATCTGAATCTCTTCCTCCATACATGGATTTTGGATATGTATGAAGTGAGTTTGAGAAGTAGAGGGGTGCCTAGAGTAATCTTTGGGGGGCTTTGGTAAACGTGGGCACTGGCATTGATGCTTCCAGCTCTCATTTGTTGAGAGATAAAATTGTATTTCCTAAAAATTCACACCAAATCCTTCTCTTACTTGCATTTTCTTTTCCACTTACACATTTTCCACTTTGACCTATAGGACACACTCAGAATTTTCTAAATTATCTTTGTGCATTCAAAGTAAGTGTAGAAAGGCTAAGAAAAGGCAGCCATGAAGAAAACCAAGATGAGTACACTTGTGTTTATGGAATTCAAAATGGTTTCTTCTACTCCAGGCTACTTCGGTGAGCTTTATTTAAGTTTGAAGCATGTAAGTGCCTAACTGGGCATCATACAACTAAATCAAGTAGAGATGGGAATTAAAAGTATATACCCTAAACCATAGTAAGCAGTCATGTGAAAGAAATGACTTAGTGTGCTCAATTAAGAGCTGAGCAGCTGGTCTGCAAGGTGACAAGCCCTGGCTCTTATGAGGCATGCTGTATGAGTGGCAGGTTCCTTCCATACTATCCCTTACTAAATATCAACAGTTGTCTCACACTGGAAGAGTCAACATGTTAGTAATGCTGACATTCTCATGCTTTCTAATTTTTTTTATTAACTATTGTATTTATTTACATTTCAAATGTTGTTGCCCTTCCCAGTCCCCCCTTCATGAGCCCCACATGCCTCCCCTACCCCTTTGCCTCTAAGAGGGTGCTCCCTACCCACCCATCCACTCCTATATCACCCCTCTAGCATCCTGTTTCTCTGTAGCATCAAGCCTTCATAGAACGAAGCACATCCCTTTCCACTGAGGCCAGAGAAAGCAATCCTCTGCTACATATGCAGTAGAGGCCATGGACCAGCCAATGTATGCTCTTTGGTTAGTGCCTTAGTGTCTGGAAGCTCTGAAGGATCTGGTTAGTTGATACTGTTGTTCTTTCTATGGGGTTGTAATCCCCTTCAGCTCCTTCAGTCCCTCCCCTAACTTCCAATAAGGGTCCCTAAGCTCAGTCCAATGGTTGGCTGTATTTGCATCTATCTCAGTCAGGTGCTGGTAGAGCCTCTCAGAGGACAGCCATGATAGGCTCCTGGCTGCAAGCACAACATGGAATCAATAATAGTGCCAAGGTTTGGTGCCTCCTCGTCGGATGGATTCCAAGTTGGGGGAAACTCTGGATGGCTTTTCCTTTGGTCTCTGCTCCATTTTTGTCCCTGCATTTCCTTTAGACAAAAACAATTCTGGGTCAAATATTTTGAGATGGGTAGGCAGCCCCATCGCTTAACTGGGGCATGTCTATCTATTGGAGATGGTCTCTTTAGGTTCTATCTCCCCAGTGTTGGGCATTTCAGCTAAGGTCATCCCCTTTGGGTCCTGGGAGCCTCTCACATCCCTGGTGACTGGGACTTTCTAGAGGTTCTCCCCATCCATGACCCCTTACCGATACCCGAGTATTGGATGCTTCAATCTCTCTTAGATGGATTCCAAATCATAGGAGGCAGAGGGAGTGAAGGATATGGGTGGGAGAGGAGAGGGGAGGGAAATAGGGGGAACAGGATCAGGTATGGGGGCAGACAGGAGAGAAATCATGCTTCCTATTCTGCACCTCTCCAAATCTTTTGATTTCTCACTTCTTCCATTTGCACCAAACTTCACTATCCAGGAGACTATAGAACGCCCAGGAGAACCCTTTTTGTGACTCACAAGAATTTCTTGATGTTTGTAGCTTTGTTTGTATAAAGGTATATTATAACCTAGGAGATGACTAGCTTGCAAATGCTAGGAAAGATCAAAGCAGTTTTTGAAGGTCACCCATTAGGCTGAAGACCTCATATGATTAGTTCCATTTATACCCAAGAGGCCTTTCTCATTATTAGCCACTATGTCCCAGACCTGTTTTGATTGTAAGGTCTATTAAGTGTTGATCATTTGAGGGAATAGCTTTAGCTTCATAGTGATTAATGTGGGTGACACCACTAATGAACTTAGGATGTCACCACACTTATATAATGCTAATACTATAGAAGACCACGGCTTGGGCATACATTACTACAGTACTTGGGATGGACACCCCATTATGAATGCATTCCAAATTGTGACATACTAAACAATTTTGGTGAGAGCTTAAAGTGAGCGGAAGAATCCGGAGGATGGAAGGTTCTTACAGGACCAGTGGCATATCCCTATGCATATGTCTAGTTTCTGATTCCAGAACCTCCAGAATATTTGAAATCATTTCCTTTCTTCCTTCTTCTAAGATTTCCCCTGAATTCTGGCTGATCTAAGGACTGTGTAAAAGGACAGAATTCCTTTTTGTTATTCTTTGTGCTGCTTTCCTCCAACTTTTTACTGTTATAACAACACATAACTCACCCCTGAGGGCTCAGATTAAATTATGGCATTAAATTAAAATCTGGCATCTTTGCTCTCTATTATGTTCAAAACCATTCCATGTAAGGACTTATTTTTAATACTAAGTTTAAATTTTGACACATAACTACTCACCTATTCTATAAAGGAAAAATAACATCCTTGGGGATTTCTGTTGAATATACTTCTTGACATCGACTACCAATTTTAT
>LR750024.1:44018-141988 GCA_902729485.2 Mus minutoides
CCCTTGGCTTGCTCAGCCTGCTCTCTTATAGAACCCAAGACTGCCAGCCCAGAGATGGTCCCACCCACAAGGGGCCCTTGATCACTAATTGAGAAAATGCCTCACAGCTAGATCTCATGGAGGCATTTCCCCAAATGAAGCTCCTTTTTCTGTGATAATTCCAGCTGTGTCAAGTTGACACAAACCTAGCCAGTACAGGAAGCCAAACTCTCATTCACTTGTGGAATGATAAACTAGTAGAGCCACTGTGGGAATTCGTTTGGCTGTTTCTCAAAAAAATGAACAATAGAATTACCACATAATCAAGCTATCCTACTCCTAGGCATATACCCAAAAGAATGTTATAGCTTATCACAAGGATACTGGCCTGTCTGTGTTACTGTTGCTCTATCCACTAGGACAAGGAAATGGAATAAGCCCAGATGAATATCAGCAGATAGAAAGACTGAAAATAAGGCACATATGCACAATAGAATCTTATTCAGCTACACATAAAAATGAAATTGTGGCATTTTCAAGGAAACTAATGTACTGGGGAATATTTTATTAATCATGGTAACCCAGGCTATAAGGAAAAGCACCACATACTCTCTTTCATATGCATACCTTAGCTTTTAATTCTTGTAGTTTTTTTATTTATGTGAGAATGAATGAAAGCTAGAGGGAAATCTCTGAGAAGATTTAAAAGAAGTGTCAAGGGAAGGGGTAGACAACTTATATAGAGAATATTTGCTATGTCATTAAAGGGGGACTTTTAGGTATAGAAGGGTTTAAGCAGAATTGAGAACACAGATGAGGGACAGAAGGTTGGGGGAGAGTTAATTAAAAATATATATGGAAATTTTATACATTAATCTGCTACTTGAAAGAAGATAGAAACTCTAGCTGTTCTCATAAATGATCAGACTTTGATCTTTGTGATTTTACTTTATTATAAAATTATTTATAAATATTTTAATAAAAAAGAAATTAATTAGTAAGATATATGTACATACACACATGCATATATATATATATATATATATATATATATATATATATATATATATATGGAAATACATAATAGAAACTCATAAATTGTTATTTTATGGTAAGAAGACTGGGACTGTAGAAAAGGTAGCTACTAGTTTTCAATATAAACACTTTGGCACTTTGAAACTATAATTACTTGATGAAATTTAGATTTAGTAAAGTATACTAAAGTATTACCATACCTGATTTTAAACTATGCTATAGATCCATAGAAATAAAAACAGCATTATTCTGGCAAACAACAAAAACAAAAACAAAAAACAAAACCAGATACATAGATCGTTAAGGTAGTATTGCGGACCCACATATAAGTCCAAGCACCTAAGTTACTTGACTTCTGAGAAAAGTGCCAAAAACATACATTGAAAAAAACAAACAAACAAACCAGCATTCTTGACAAATGGTGTTGAAAAAAATTAGATTTCAACATGAAGAATACTAGATCCTGGTCTCTCTTCATGCACAAGGCTCAGTTCCAAGTGAATCAAGACTCCAGCATAAGACCTCGTACCCTGAAATTGCTAGAAGAACAGGTAGGGTATGTACTTCAGCTCATAGGCCCAGGTAAAGGCTTTCAGAATGATTTGGTAGCATAGAAAATAAGACCAACATTAGACACATGTGGTCTCATCAATTCACAAAGCTCCTATACAATGAAGGAGACTGTTAAGTGAGCAACTAGGTGGCCCACAGAATGGGAGAAACATCTTCCCTAGCCATTCCCCTGACCCCCCAAAAAATGGGTGTCTAGAAGACAGAAAGAACTGCTCAAAACCCCAAATGTTAAGAACATTAACAGCTTGGTTAAAATCAGGCTGTGGAACTGGAGAGCAAATTCTCAAAAGATAAATGTAGATGGCTAGGAAGCATTTTACAAAGTGCCCAGCATCCTTGGGCATCAGGAAAATGCAGGTAAAAGTACTTTAAAATTCCTCAGGCTCTCAGCTTTCCTTAGTTGCCTGTAGTCCTTTTACAGTGTTGAGAGCCCATGGCCTTTCCCCAGCCACAGTGTCCTTGGTTAGCTTATGTCTCATAGGAAAGGCCCTGATGCTCTG
Organism: Mus minutoides; assembly: GCA_902729485.2. Taxonomy (NCBI): domain Eukaryota; kingdom Metazoa; phylum Chordata; class Mammalia; order Rodentia; family Muridae; genus Mus; species Mus minutoides. The sequence goes on from LR750024.1 coordinate 46,106, forward strand.
ATGATTACAATCTTTCCAGCCCCTTTTCTTCAATGGCCCCTGAACCTGAGGTTGTATTGCAGATGGCTGGTTATCCATCAAAAAGTATCCATCAAAAATTGGGCTTCCCAACTCTCCATTTGATTGGTTGCAGTTGTCTGTAACAGTCTCCTGTTGCAAAAAGAAGTTTCCTTGATGAGGGATGGGTAGCTTTTATTTGGAGGGTATTTTATTTTGTGTGTGTGATTAATGTGAATGGGACTATTCCCCTAGTTTCTTTTTCAGTTTGCTTATTGTTGATATATGGGAAGATTATTAATTATTTATGATAATTTTGAATCTTGCCACACCAAATGGCCAGCCATGAAAGCATATGAACCAGTAACAAGTAACATTATACAGACTGATAAGATTTATGAGTGTGTGTGTGTGTGTGTGTGTGTGTGTGTGTGTGTGTGTGTGTGTATGTAACAACAATTAATAAAAGGACATACAAACTGAGCAGGTTATATTTATATATTTAGGAATGTGTGCATGTGTTTGTGTGTGTGTGTGCATGTATGTATGTGTGTGTTTGTGTGTAACAACAATTAATAAAAGAGCATTCAAACTGAGCAGTTGTATTTATGTATTTAGAAATGTGTATGTGTTTGTGTATATGTGTGCAAGTATATATAAATTAATGAAAAAAGAGGCTATGAATTTGAAAGAAAGCAAGGAGGGGTATATGGAAGAGTTTGGAGGGAGGAAAGGGAAGGAGAATATTATAATCGTAAAAATAAAGGAAATAATTTTTAAATGTATGTAAACTTTAGGAAAACATTTCACAGAATCATTTTTAACGACTAAGTAGACATTTTTGATGTGATTCTTTTAAGAGTCTTTTGCTTGGTGAGCCAGTGTATTTTTGAAGCTTTATATTTAATCCTTACTAATATTATAATGATATTACTAAAAGTTTTATATTTAGCAGTATGTATGTATGTTTGTGTGTATAACAATTAATGAAAAACATACAAACTGAGCAGGCTATATTTAGGGGTGTGTGTGTGTGTGCATGTGTGTGTGTGTGTGTGTGTGTGTGTGTGTGCATGTGTGTGTGTGTGTGTTTTGCATCAGAGTGTGCATGTGTGTATGCATGTGTGTGTATGTGTGTGTGCATGCATATGAAAAAGCATTATTGTTTTATCACTTATCAGCCTAAAACTTACTCTTATAATACAAACTCAAGTATTAGAATTAGACCCCTAGTACAAACCATAAATTAAAATTTCCATGCAGTGTAACACTTTTTTAAAAAGTACCTTTAATACCTTATTTTTTTAAAAAAAGAAAGCTGAATTGAGAAATAGTGTAAAAAGCATAATGTTTAAAGAATGAGGAACCGAATAATAATAATATGCTTTAAAAAAAGATTTTACTTCACCCTAGTCAGAACAGCTATCATCAGGAACTCAAATAACAACAAAAAAAATATTGTCATGTATATATTGAGAGGGAAACACTTATAATCTACTGGTCAAATAATACACAGATATATACTCACTATACTTTGAAATTCAGTTTGGAAGTTTCTTACAAACTAGAAATGGAATTGGCATGTGACCCAGATATGCCACTCCTTGGCATATACTCACAGTACTTTATATCCTACAACAGAGACACTTATATATCCATGTTTATTGCTTCATTATTCACAATAGCTAGAAATGGAATAAAATAGATGTCCATCAACAGATGAACAGACTAGAAACACTTGGTCTATATACACAATGGGATTTTACTCAGCTGCAGAGAAAAGTAAACTCACAGAATTGCTCAGGAAATTGATGGCACTGGAAGGAATTAGACTGGGTGAAGTAATTCAGGCCAAGGAGGACAAATGCTATCTATTCTCTCTCATGTACAGATTCTAATCTAAATCTTTTGTTTCATGTAGTTAACTTGAAACACAAGTGGAAACCAGGGAAGTAGAATGGAACATTTGGTGGGAAAAGAGCATAGGACATGGTAAATGGGAGAGAAGATTAGTGAGATATAATGCTAAGTTGGGGGGGGGGTGTTCTTAAGCATAGAAGGGATTGGGGATATAGGAGAAACCAGAGGCTGAAGGGGATATGAAAGTCATATGAAGCCAACTATATAACAACTCCATTTGAAAATATGTAAGTTGAAGGATAATAGAATGCATGTGAAAAGAAGAAAGGGAGAGAATACTATTAAAGGATTAGGCAGGGATGGAGGCTGTGTGAAAGGGGAGATGAGAATAATGGGCAGGTTAAACAAAACTAAGGAGATATGGGAAAGCTGTATGGAAGCATTAATCAGTATGAAAGCCACCACCAAGGCTCAAAAGGCAGGAGGTTGAAAGAATAGGGAAGAATGCTGTGAAATGCTGTCTTTTGGATACAGTGTGGCTATCACATCCACGATCTCATAGCATTTGTGGTTACTGTACAAAATCAGGCTATTCCAAATCCTGGCATTTGTGGGCCAGGTGATCTTCAGGCCCCTCCTTACTAAGAAGAGGTTGACAGTAGATAGTAGCTGTGAAATGGAGCATCATTCTTTATTGAGGCCACTGGTATGTTTTCCATGCTGCAGTAAATGGTTGCAGACCCATGACATACGGGCAGTACTGGTCATTCTTACTGTGTTTGCAAATAGATAGATAGATAGATAGATAGATAGATAGATAGATAGATAGATAGAAGATAGATAGATAGATAGAAGATAGATAGATAGATAGAAGATAGATAGATAGATAGATAGATAGATAGATAGATAGATAGATAGATAGATAGAGATGATCAATAATAAGTAAAGTGCAGAGAAGGGTGCATTGAAGTATATTAGCAGAGTTTGTATAGGGAATTAGGGACTAGAGATATGAACATACTTGATTTTATATGTGTGTGTGTATATATACATACATTATATATTGTACAATACACATATAATATATACATTATATATATATATATATATATATATAATATATTATATATATATATATTTAAGCATTACATATCTATACCTCCAAATTCCATGTATGTGTGCATAGGCATATAATTCCATGTATATAAATTGTTTTATATATATATATATATATATATATATATATATATATATATATATGAATGAAAAATATATGAATTGAAAGAGTTTATATCCAAAGTCAAGACAAATGCTTTTTTATATGTCTTTCACAGCTATGTATATATAGCCTATTAAGATATGTTTTTCTTTAAAGTAGTAGGCTTCCTTATAGCATTTTTTTTCCTCTTGGCATTAAGTAGGGAAACTGGAGCATTGGGTAAAATTGCAGTTAAAAGGCCTTGTTGTTATTTTTTTAGCTATTTTATTCAGTCCTCATGCCTCTACCTCCCTTCTCACACTAATTCATTCTCTCTGCCAATGCAAGGTAGGAGAGAAAGAAGGTTAGAGGAGAAAAGGGAGGATAAACCTCTATCAGGTACTTATTGGCAATTAGTGGCTTCAGGTTCCTTGGGGCAAGTCCAGTTTTCATTGTCAGAATATCCAGCAATCCAGCAATAGCAAACAACAGCAAACACAGCAGCAGAAAGAGCAGCAGCCACCATAGGCCCCCTCAGGCTCTCCCATTTATACCCTCTCCAGAGTTCCCAGAATTAACCTATCTGCTGCAGTTGGCAAAAATCACACCCCTGCTAGTTCATGAGGCAAATCATAATCACCTGCTGTGAAGCAGCAGCCCCTTGTCCCACACTTGGGATTAAAACAAAAACATATTCGCATAACATATCTGGATTTTAAGAAACCAAAATCCTCATTGTAGGCCTCAACTGAGCAATGGCTGTCGTCAGACTCTTGTTCATAGGAGGCAAAGAAGATAAAGGATGGACCCCGTGTGTTCTGAGGCTGCAGTGCATTCCAGCCCCATTGAGGATGCTAACCATGATGGAACAAATCTAGATGAAGAGAAATAGCATTCTCTGTATTCTCTGCATCTTTCATTCTGAGATATGGACCTGATTTTTATGAAAAATATATATTAGAGAAAATATAAAGAATAAATAGCTTCATGGGCTCAATAGAAGGAAATACTATCTATATTCACTATGCATCAGGAACAGCAACAACCAAAAGCCTTTCTGGAACACAGAGAGTGATGGGATGCTCTCTGTAGAGAGGGCTGCCTGCTGGGAACGCCATCCTATTGACTGTTCACTCGCTAAGAAAGTCACGTTTGAAACCCAGTTTTTGTTACTCTTGTATATAAGCCTTCAGCTAATAGCCAAGCTAGATCCAAACCTGAAGTGAATTTTTGACATGTTCTTTGCCCAGATGGAGACAGTTTATTAAATGTAAATGCCATTAAGAAGTTGCTTTCGTTGGCTCTGTGTTTGACTTTATTCAGGCAGAAGAACCTTCATAAAGAGATGATATGGAAGCACTCCTATCCCTCAAGCATGTGAGGAAGGAAAGCCAGGCTTGGAGATCTTACAGCCTTCACAGCCTTTTAGTTTGTTAACATTGTTCTGAGTTTTCCATACCTTTGAGGAATGCATTCAGTTTATCACTTTGACTAGTTTAGCCTCCACAGTACTGTCTTTGGTTGAATGTTTATTGTAACTTAAAAATATTTCGTATGAGGAACTGGAGAGATGGCTCATCAGTTAATAGCGCATGTGGCTCTGATAGAGGACTCAGTTACATTCCCAGTATTCACGTACGAGCTTACATCCATCTGTAATTTTTGTTCCAAGGGATCCAGTGCTCTCTTCTGGCCTCCTCAGGCACCAGGCACACAGGTAGTTTACAAACGTGCAAGCAGAAAAACTCTCATGTGTATAAAATAATAATTTGAAAAATGTTTGGCTTGAATCTGTCCCTTCTTCTCATCTTGCCTCATGGACAATATTATGCTGATTATTTTGGTCCCAAGTTAAGGGTGCTTGTGACTGTGATGAGAGTCTCAGATTTTTAACATGGTAGTAATCACACCAAACCCACATAAGTAACCATAAATAAATAAATAAATAAATAAATAAATAAATAAATAAGCACAAAGTGACATACTGAATTTTATATATTAAAGTTATTGGTTGTCAATCAGGCAGTTCATGCTAAAACTGGAAATAGTCACTTTCAAATATTCCTTGTGCTCTGGTCTCTCTCAGGCTAGGTAAGTCTTCATCATTTGGGAATGGAATGAATGGTGTGCTGTTGAAAGTTCACATGAGCATATTACACCATGTGTGTTCTGGAGTGCAAAGGGGGAAGATGTCTATATCTTAGGGGTTTCAACTACAATCCCTAAGTTCTACTATGAAGACAGCAGTTTGGAGACATTTTGTTCATATTTTTTTGAAGTTGTATTAATTTAGAACCTCTTTCCAATTGAATAGTATCTGTGATTTGGTATTTGCAGTCTTTCTGTCAGTCTTGAATTCTAAAGTTGAAATAATTTTCACCTTTCATTGGACCATTCCAAAAATTTTAAGTGTCTTTAAACATGTTGTATGTCTATTGTAAAAAGCAAAATGCAAAAACTATAACTTAATGACTTAACTTTTTGTAGATAAGTTCTGTACTGGTTGAAATATATTATTCCTGTCATACTCAGTCATATTAATCTATAATCCTTTTTGTTATACTTGGGATTTATATCCATACCTACATTCTTGGTGATCTCTGTGGCAAGTGGATAGATAGTGCTGGTTTGTAATTTTGCTGTCCTTGGTGGGAGATGTTTGTCCACAAATAGAGAAAGTAGAGATTGAATGCCATGAGAACTTTTCTCTGACCATGGAAGGAAAAGATAAATGTGTTGTTTTAGCTGTGGAACAGCACAATGAAATGCTTATTTGTCCAGAGAAGCTATCCCATGGATAACTTGAGACTTTTCAACAAATCAATTCTGAGCATGAATCAGAAAAGTTCACTGAAGTGTCTATAGTACTAAACAGCAGTTCCTGACAGTTACTGGGATGTACAGCTTGGGTCCCCGCTCTCTGATATGTAGCAATGCTTTGCGTAGACAACAGTGTGACTGTAATGAATTACTGAATATGGCAATACAAATGCCTCTTTCTACTGAGTATTGACTGTGGCGGCTAAGAGCTTTCCATACATTAGTTCCTCTAATCCGTGTGCTACCTTATGAGGCTGTATTCATCAGCCATCATTTACAGAGGAGGAGACTAAGAACTAGAAAGGGTTGTTGTGAGCTAATCAGAATTTCCATGCTGGCTTTAGCTTTGCTTTAACTCCACTGTCTCATATCACCGCATGGCTTCACTCATCATCCAACTCACGCTTGCTAAGGACAGGCTCAGCATGAGGCACAGTTCTATGAGCTGGGCCACAGCATGCAGTGTTTCCTCCCTCCTAAGGGCCACTCTCTGTTGTACTAAGTAACTTGTGAACATTCATGTAAGGCAGTGGCTATGACTTGTAGAGTGTTGAGAATGTAATTGAAAATACATGTGAGACTATCTATCTATCTACCTATCTATCATCTACCTTTATATAAGTATGAAAAGATTGTTTCTTTAGAAAACACAAACATTGTATGCTATGGCATGCTCATTTTATTTATTTGTTACCTGCATATTTTAGATTTTGTAGATTCTGAAAAATCAGATGTATTCTTATTAATAAGTGTTATTTGGTTGTGAGCCTAGAGTTTAAAGGCTGAGCCATCTCTCCAGCCAGGTCTCCATTGGATCCTTCTCTTCAGAGCTCAGGGAACCCAGCAGAAGAAGACAGAGGGGTTGAGAACACAGGGAGAGCACTCCCTTCGGGATCAACTAAGCAGGGCTCATGCTGTCTCATAGAGACTGAAATGGCAACCATAGAGCCTTGTGCTAGGTCCTCTGGATGTATGTTAGGTTGTTGGCATAGGTCTGTGCTAGGTCCTCTGCATACATGCTAGGGTTGTTGGCTTGGTGTTTTTGTGGGACTCCTGGCAATGCAAGTAGGAGTATCTCAGTCTCTTTTGCCTGCTCTAGGGACTTCTTTCCTCCTAGTGGGCTCCCTCACCCAGCCTTGATGTGAGGTTTTGTGTCTGGTCTTATTGTATTTTGTGCCATGTTTGGTTGATGTCACTGAGAGGCCTGCTCTTTTCCAGGGGGTGGGGTACAGAGGAAGGAGTGGCTCTCAGAAAGAGGGAAGTTTTGAGGTTCGAGGAGGACTGGGAAGAATTGAGAAATGGGGAGATGTGGTAGGTATTTATGAGAGAGATGTATTATATGAGAGAAGAATACCATTTTTTAGAAGAAGCATTCTTAATGATAAACTACTTTTTGGCCTCTTGTTTTCCTTTGGCCTAAGTGCTTTGTGGGAGTGTGGAGTAGCAGAGATAATCCTTCTTTCTTTAATACATACTCAGATGATCTGATCACACAAAGGTCCCATAAGAGGCTTAATTATTTTGTAACATAGATTGAAGGATCCTACCACAGATAGAATAAATGCTGCGGCAGAGAAATCTCACTGTGAGAAGGAAAATATTGATGCCATGTTTCCTGTCATATTAGGAAAGCAAATCCTTCCAGAAGAAGAGAACAGCAGCATAGAGTGTTTTGTGAAATGCCACATCTTATCTACATAGGGAATAGAAGAATAATTTTAAATTGTCTTGATAGAAAGTTAAGGTTTTGTTTCAGCTAGGAAAAAAAAATGCCAGTAAATGCTGATGAGCATGTTGCATTATTTAAAGTAGTTGTTTTATTTCTTTCAGAGGGAATGTTTTTTATGTACAAAGAATGACGAGATTGTGTCCTGTTCTCTTTTTTTCCTTCTAAGGTAGTTTTCTAAGAGGTGGGATCAATAGCAGGCCAAACAACTGATCACTTTAGATGTTGATGTCCCTTCTTCCTGGGGCCCTAATTCGGGGCCCTCCTATAAGCAGTGCAAACTCCATGGATATCTTTTATTTCTCTAGAAGGTGGACTGGATTTGCAAAGCCATCAACTGGATATGCAAATACTGCCCGACGGCCCAAAGAGCGATGTGGACTTTTCAGAGATTCTTAATGCAATACAAGAAAGTAAGTTTCTCTCAAATTTTAAATTCAAAGAGGAAAAGGTGTTATAATATTGGGAAAAGGTAAAACCAATTGGCAGATTAGACACTTTAAAACTCAAAAGGATAATCAATCCATGTCATAAACAAGGTTTGGTACAAAATAATTTTGAGACACAGAGAGACTAGTAAGTGGACTTAGCTTGTGTATCTGAACCATAAGATATTGGAGTCTTTGGAGAATTCTGTATGTTTACAATATTATGCTATTTTTAAAATATTTAAAATATTTTAGGTTTAGACTAATTATAAACAATGAAAAACCATTTTAAAAAAAATTATTGTTCCCATGCTCAAATGCAAGAAGAAAGAACTACATGTTGACCCACTAAGCCAGAAGCAAAACCATATTGACTTAGAGTCATTGATGAAAGGCCACATCCCAGAAGAAACTACACATAATGATTATCAGTGAGAGGCTGTTCACTTTTTTTTGTCTTCAGTAGCTGTCACTCGGAATCATATTTGATCAATACATTTGCTCAATTACAGATTAAGCACTGAGCAGCAGATGATACTCGTTTCCTTAACAGAGCAAATTCTAAGTGATGTTGTCTCCTGATGCTGAACTTGAAGGCTTTCCATTTGCAGATCATTTTAGAAAAAGCAACTGCAGTTTTTTTCTACTTTTGAATTAGAGACATTACATTTTTGTACCAATGTCTGTGCATGTGGGTGAATGTGCGTGTGTGCGTGTGTGTGTGTGTGTGTGTGTGTGTGTGTGTGTGTGTGTGTGTGTGTATTATCTCGGGAATTGGCAAATATCAGGCAAGTGCTTTACTTCTGAACTCATCAGGCTAAATTTCTTATGAATATTCCTCATCCTTTTTAGAGTCCTTCCCCACCACTTGATTTTATAAGATGATGAATGGTTTAGTGTTTTATGTGAGATAATCGAAGATGGGAAAATTAACAAAAGAGATGGGGAAATTAACAAAGAATTCGGACAAACACTGGAGGCCAGATTAAACTGGAGGCAGCTGTAACCTTCATTGCATCCTTCCATGAATGAGTTCTGTTCCAGATCTAAATATATTGAAGATTAAGCTACATTTAAAAGAAATGGTTTTAATTAAGAATATACAAGGACCAGTTATTTGTTCTGGATGGTCATCCCTTCATATCTTCATATTAGTGAATGAAAAAGAAAAACTTTCCCCAGGAGGATGATAAGTCAAATTAATAGACAAGGGGCAGAAAATGACTTTTCATGCAGTTATAAAGTTATATAATTATTTCATTTGCTATAAGGATGCTAGATTGTACAGTTCTCAAAGAACTAAAAGAAAAAAAGTTTCCATGGCTAAAATTTGGCTCCATGTAAATGCTGGAGTTGAATTTAATTGATGTGTTTTTAGGATTGAATTAACTTGCATCAAAATGAAGTAATAGTTCATAAGGAAGTTTTCTTTCCCTAGGTAGTTGGTCATTAGTAGACCTCAATTAAAGATGTATTTGTCTAATGCTGTTAGTTGTTTGCTATTTTTAAATGATTATCTCTTTATGAATATCTCACCATTCATAAATCAATAAGGGGATACAAATTTGTGAGTATTTTATAAAGTTCAAACTAAGATACTGGTGTGGCTGTAGAGAGAGAGCTCTTGGCAAGAAGAGCACTTGCAACTGTCGCAGAGGACCCGAGTGTGGTTCCCAGCACCCACATGGTAGACCACAAAGTCCTTAACTCCAATACCAGAAGATCCACACCCACTTCCTGAGATGCCAGATGGATCCTTTGAATTCCTGTTTTAGCAGATTTTCCTGTCAGCTAAAGATGCTAATGGGTTTATCTCTAAACTCTGGAGCTTCCAAGGGCTTAATGTTTACATAGAAGAACCAGAGGGGAAAGGTTAACTTCCGGCCAACTCTCCATCAGTCTTATGCAGATATAGCATAGCTTCCGGTGCAGTGGGTGGGAAAGGAGGAGAAAATTTCATCAAATGCCAGCCTTCTTGCCTCTCTGCACTCCCCATTTCCGTGATTCTAAAAAGCTGGTATTTTAAAACAACATCACTAAGATAATTAGAATAAGAAAAATAACTTTTCCAGCATGGAAAGAGCTGGTCAGCATAAAAAGCCTTCTTACTCATAGCTAAAAAGCTGTTGGCAATTGTTAGCAGCCAAGAGAGGAAGATTCAGTTTTCTCTAAGATTGTAGCCTCTGGTATATAAACTATGCTCAAGTGGAAGGCACACATTCAAGAACTTATGGGCAGCATAAATTGGACTTAGTTGGTTAAAAAAAATAAATTAAGACACAAATTAAATGGATGGGGAAGGAGGGTAGATCTGGAAGAAATTGGGGCAAGAATATGTAAAACACATAAATTTCACACAGAACATATATGTATATAACTATTGTTATGTTTATCGATTAGCTGGTTTTAAAATCTTTGATATGACTATTGAGTATCTCCTATTTGCTAACTCCTATGTCAGTTTGGTTTCTACAGGGCAGAAGACAGTGCAGACATAAAAAATAGATTTATTACAAACAGATGTGTTAGAAATTGAAACATAAACCATATTTTTTCCTTTTTTATATACTGAATTGCTTCTAGAAGTGTCTTTATATTTTTTTATGCTCCCTAGTGGTGCTTCGGGGTTGGTGTGCAATGCTTTTAGAATTTGGTGTTTCAGATGTAATAATCTGCAATTTATGACAAAAATAACCCAGTGAACTGGCACTCTGCAGAACAAACGTGGACATTGGGATTACGCTGCACAGGCCTCTCACGTCTTCCTCTTTGACCTATAATTTCACCTTGTTTTGTCTCCAACGCAAAGTACTAAGATTAAAGTACTCCTGCCCTGCATGGCAACATGAGGTTATCCTGATGCATTTGGAAGGATAAAGAGCAGTGAATCATGTTCTTTGATTTTTTTTTAAACCCCTACTACTTCTTTTAGAATATTTCTCAAATACATTTACCGTTTCATCTTTCTTCATTGCTCTTATAACATTGTCTCCTAATGCCACCCTCTCACCTGGAAGTGTAAATATAGCCTTTCCACATTCGCCTCCTCATGCTTGAGCCTCTACCCCCAACACTACATGCACATTCAACAAACACATGGCTCATAACTCATAATTAGTTAACCTGATCACTATCCTCGCAATACATTTATGATCTCTTTTCCTTAGAGAATTAGTAATCACAAATGCCTAAACAACCCAGATGAATTTCCCTAGAGAAGTCATTGAAATAATTGTAAATATTTGGCAAGTAGAATCGATAGCTTTGTCATTGCAAATAGATAGCTTCGTCCTCCTGACAAGGGGGCTAAGATATCTCTGGACCTCTGATTTCTCTTACTCTGTCCCTGTCCTGTGTTGGGACAGAAAGAAACAACCATTTAAAATTTCTTTTTGTGGGGCTGGAGAGATGGTTCAAAGGTTAGGAGCACCGGCTGCTCTTTCAGATGTCCTGAGTTCAATTCCCAGCAACCACATGGTGGCTCACAACCATCTGTAATGAAAGCTGATGCCCTCTTCTGGCCTGCAGGCATACATGCAGAAAGAATGCTATATAGATAATAAACAAATTAATCTTAAAACTTTTTTTTCTTTATGTGCTGAGTGGGATGTTTGACTAAGACCCACTAGCTGGCGTTTTTTCTTAGGCAACTTGAAACCCTTTACTCTTGCTCAGTTGTTTGAATCTCAGGTGCTCTGTTTCTAAGCCTTGGTTTTGAGCTGAGTAGCAGAGAATCAGCTCCCCGTCTGCTGTGCTCCCCAGATGCACCCGCCCTCACTCTCACTGATGCCCAGGTCTGTTCCCACAGCTCTTCCTCAGTTTGGCTGTGCGTGCTGATCCCTGACTTGGATCACATGCAATTGTTGCACCCACCCTCCCTCTTTGTTGTTTTTAATTGATTCCCCAAAGCGTTTTTGGCTCTCTCCTGCACTTAATGAGCCTAGTAGCAGAACTCTACTATGTAGATAATTATAAAAATATTTTCTATTTGAGAAAAACATTTAAGGGAGGTGATGAAATCTGTTCTTGCATAATTTTATGTGAATGAACATTGTCTCCGTGAAGTTCAGACCATGGATAGAGAAACCTTGCTCCCACTTGGGGTAGACAGTGAGCTCTCTAAGGGAAAGGATGCATGCCCACGAAGTCCATTGCCTCGGCCCCAACCCCTACCCTAGTGAGGTATCTGAGCTTAGTAGCTACTTGAAATACTTGTCCAAAATAAAAAAATAGATTAAAAAAAAACCGGTTAGCTTTGTAACTTACGGCTTATTTTTCTCTTTAAGAAGATAATGTAAGTTTCTTTATAAGAATATTGATCTTTGTTCCTAAATCCTGCACTGTAGTTAAGACATCAGGAGCAAGAATGCTATACTGTGGAACCCCCTCTGCCCATCTCTTTGTCTTTGAAGCACGTACCTGGCCACAGTGTTCTATTCATGACATGCTTAGCTGCACATACTCTGATACGGATTTTAATATCTGCTGGAGCTATGTAGCATTTGGCAAGTGATAAAGATGACTAAATTAAGATAGTCCTTATTTTCCAAAAATTGGATTTCTACAGCATACCAACTTGTCTGAGTGCTCCACTGGCAACATCACCATGGTGACTTCCAGTCACAAATTTCTGTGAGCATCAACAGAGAGGGTGAGGGGCTTCCCTCCATTCCTCATTCGCTGTCTCCATCAGAGGCAAAGAGTTGTAGCCTTAATGTAGAGTCAGATTTCTCCACCTTAATACTAGAGTAGTCCCTGTTCTTCATCAGACATTCACTCCACGATCTGGAATGGCAGCATGTGCCAACCCCTTGTCCTATATTCTCCACAGAGATGACCACTGAGTGAGCAGCAGGCAGGAACCACCCACCACGGAGTGTGTCTGTGACAGCATCTCCAGAGAAAGACTCACCCCAATGTGAATGTGGTCATCCCTTGGTCAGTGGCTCAGACTAAACAAGAAGAGGAAAGAGCGCAGCATCTTTCACAGCTTCCTGTCTGTCTCAGCAGTGTGACCAGCCATGAACCTCACACAGAGACTGGAGCCACGCCCTTGTGCTCCCCTCCCCCTGAGTGGTCATCTAAAACCAGTCTTTCTTCCCCCAAATCAATTTTTTGCTGCATATCTGATTGTAACAATGAGAGAAAAATGAATGCACCATACCAATCAGTTCCTCAAAGCAATCTTTCCATTTTTGTTTGTGCCCACTTTGCCTTTTTGTACTGAGTAAATGCTGGCTTAAATATCTGAGAGTCTCCAGTGGACAACCTTCATTTCTCATCTCTCTGGGGCACTATCCTAGCAACATGCCCATAATCCTATTTAATCTTTCCAGCCACTGTATCAGAAGCCAGAGTCTGAAATTGCCTCCACGCATCTTTCCTATCATCCAGGTGTGATACTCTTAGCATCTTCTTGGCAGTCCTAATGTCTTTAGCAACTGTGGCATCCGTTTTAGCTGCACCTTTACCCAGGCTGTTTGTGCTTTTCTAGCTAAACCCTAAGTTTTCCAAATATTTCTACTCTTTCATTTTCTTCCCAGTTCTCATTCTCACTGTAAATTCGGCTAAAATCAGCAAGTGATACCTGAAAGGGGGGAAAATGAAAATAAAAGAGAAAAGGTAAATGACTGCTTCTTACATATGATGGGAAGAGAAAGCTTATTGCAGATATGTGGGAAACCATAGCCAGAGGCAGGAACATCTGGGAGAATCCAGAGGAGAAGGGGAGGGAAAAGGAGAGGGGAGAGAGAGGGGGAACCAGTACAGCAGCCAAGAGGGCTAAAGAGTAGACAAAAGAGGCAGGTAACCAAAATGGTTGAATTATATAACAAAGAGAAGTTTCTATAATTTCCTAACAGGGCAAGCTTAGAGACCAAGCCTTTAAGACACAGGCCTTCAATATCCAAAGAACAGTAAGAAGTCTAAGAGATTTCCATCCCTGTGATACTAACTAGCAAACAGAAGCACAAATTTACCCAGCCACCAAGTGTTTGAAATAGCCAGAAGGCCTCTGACGTTGTTAAAATGACATTTTGTCGTTGCTCAAACCTAATTGGTAACTACCTGCTGTTTAAAGCACTGTCTACTTGAAGCTGTGAAGTTATGGTTTGTACATAAAAGTCATGAGTGGGGTCCTAGACTCGATGACATTAGAGGAGGGGGTACTCTCATGTCCCTAGACCACAGTCCATACCATCTAACAGTCCCCATCACGGCATTTAACAAACATGTCTTGAGGACTGACTCTGTGTCAGGTTTTCAGTAGATCTGTCAATAATACCAGCAGGGTTGGAACTTGCTAATACATACATAATAAACATGAGTAAGGAAGCTAATTTCAGACCGTTTTCTGTTCTGGGAAAGAAATAAGTAGTAGGAAGAATGTGCCTACAAAGGGGGAGCTTCTCTACCCGGGGTGGCCAGACAATCAGTCTCTGAAACGCTGCATATATTTTACGTTCAAAAACCTGAGCTCCTTCAGCTCCTCTCTTTGAGCCTGGCCCTGTGGAAAGACTATGATGTTTTCTTCTCTGTGGTCTCTGTGGCCTAAATACCAATGGTGATTACATTCATCAGCGCTGGTGTGCTAATTGCCACATGCTTGGTGTCTTCAAGTCACACATCTGTGATCCGGACACTCTAGAAGTCAGAACCGGAAATCAAGGTGGTGGTACCTGCACTCCTTGCTGGAGGCCGCATTATTAGTGTTTCTGTCTTCTAGAGGCCACCTGCTTGCTGTGGTCCATGGTCCTGGCCTCTGTCTTCAAAACCAGCAGCAAAGCATTTTCCGCTTCCTCTCTCTGGTTCTGACTACTGTGAGATTCCATGTAATCCAGGAAAGATGTTCCCTGTTTATAATCCTTAATATAAACATATCTGGCAGCCTTTATTGATGTAAAGGAACATATTCACAGGGTTGAGAAATGAGGTCAGCCTCATAGGCGGATAATGACTGAGCCTATCTCAATGAGTGATGAACATTATCTTTATCCCTATTTCCTATCCATTTTATTTTACAAGAGAAAGACTTGAAATGACAAATGATTACATAAAGCCACATGCTTGGCTATAGTTTTAGAACCTGGACACTCTGATTACATAGATTATCTCTTTTTCCCTGTGCCCAATGCTGTTCTTTCTTTTTTTAACTACTCGCTGTCTGCATTTATTTAATCTGTTTCCTTTTTCCATAAAGGCAAAGAGTCACCTCACTCTTAGTCACCAAAATATGCCCAACACACCCGAACAATTGACACACAATGCGAGCTTGTCTAAAACATTTATCAATGAAAGAATGTATATTCAAATCAATGTATATTCATTGTATACAGCAACTTCTGGCAATTTATAAGCCACTTTAAAAGCATCAAAATAAGAAAATTAAAAAAAAAACACATCATATCAGGCTGTAATTTGAGGTGGTGAAGAAGAGTCCTGGCTGTCCACTCCTCCAGTGGCACTCAGCTTTTCTTCACAGTATGCTGCAAGGTGTATTTGAACTTCGTCATCTCCCCCTAGAAGGATGACATATAATTCTTTGTATATTCTTGTGTCATTAGCATAAACAGTCTATAGGGGGAGTCTCTGAATGGGTTATTCCTTTTAGTTCATCATGAGAGGAACAAGGAAGGCAGGAAACCTAAGAGCATGCTGCATTCTTAAATTTACTAGATTGATTATAAAGGAAGAAATAAAGGTCAGTAAGCCAGGCAAGTGGCACTTTTATGCACTGCCTTGTCAAACCATATGGCTCTTAAGTATGAAAATATAGCACAAAAAAAAGCACAGCTCACCTTCCAACCTACAGAATGAATCCTCAGTAGTTTTAAATGAAAGGGCCTTTCTCTAAACAGTTATATAAGGCAAATTATGTTTACAACATGAAGGTGTTTTACCTCCATTAACTTGACTAATGTCACCTGTTGGGTCAGGCAGATTTTACATCTGACATTTTTTTTCCTCAGGGTGTTACTGAAGCAATGTGTGCGTAGGAAACCAGAGCGAGATGCCTCCTCNTTTTTTTTTGGGGGGGGGGGTTCTCGAGACAGGGTTTCTTTGTGTAGCCCTGGCTGTCCTGGAACTCACTTTGTAGACCAGGCTGGCCTCGAACTCAGAAATCCGCCTGCCTCTGCCTCCCAAGTGCTGGGATTAAAGGAATTTTTAGGACCTCTGATTGCTCAGATTGGCCCCGCTTGCTCCATTCAACTCTACTCGCTCAGTCCCTGCTTATCCCGGCCCAAAGATTTATTTATTATTATACATAAGTACACTGTAGCTGACTCCAGACACACCAGAAGAAGGTGTGAGATATCATTACAGGTGGTTGTGAGCCACCATGTGGTTGCTGGGATTTGAACTCAGGATTTTCAGAGGAGCAGTCAGTGCTCTAACCTCCTAAGCCATCTCACCAGCCCCCTATTTTTTTTTTTTATTAAGAACAAAAAGATCAGTTGTTCGTCATCTTTACACACTTTGGATGCTGTATAATAGTTCCATGAAGGGACATTGAAAGGACCTCAAAGAGCAACTAATTTATTACCCTTCCAGAGAAATGGCAGTTTCAGAAAGGCTAGGGCTGTGCTGGAGGTAGATGTGCTCAGTCAGAGCCAGGCTTCTTCCTGGAACTCTTGAGGAAAGCCTTGTTGTGGTGGTTGTTGCTGTTGCTGTTGCTGCTGTTGCTGTTGTTGCTATTGCTGCTGTTGTTGTTCTATTGAGTACAGCATCCAAAATTGAACCCAGGGCCCCATGATCCTAAGCAACACCTTGTCACTGTACTGTATCCCCAGCTCAATGCCCTGCTTTGAAAGATAGGTGCTGATTTCCTTGTCTGGTACATATTTGTTAATAGGAGCATCTTCAGGCTGGCTCCCAAGGGTCTTATAAAGCAAGGGCTGAGCAGAGGTTACCAATTGAAGATGTCCATGCTAAAACATGGGGCACAGGCCTTCCATTCCTTCTGGCCCCAGCTTTTCAAGGGGTGAGGTTGCATGCGTGGTGCTTGGGAATGGATGTGATACTAGCATGTCGTGGAAAGCTCACACATTTTCCATCTGTATTGTGTTTTTGAAAAGTGATGTACTCTGTGGTCAAGAGAAGACAGGCTTCACATTTCCACTTGGCTGGATTTGCAGACTCAGTTCAGAAATCTCTTAGCCTGAGACACTTGTCTCCAGCTTGAGCAGCCCAGACTCAATGCTCTCCTTTAGGGCTGGCCCTACATTGGTACAGTCTAAGGAGCCTGAGTGAAAAGCCAATTCATTCATCCTCTATTGATTGTCATAAAATAAGGAGTATGACTTCCGTAGGAGCTACAAGTTTAATAACAAAATAAACATCTCAAACTATCATCCAATCTATGAATGGGAAAGACACTTTTCAAGGTGTATGACTTACCACTATTGCTAACTTGTTACTGCTTTTTTAATGTAATTGAAAATTAATATTAGAGTGCATGCAAACAGAAGGATGTGCATTGTTTTGCCTTATGCATCCTAAATGCTTGTATTTACACATATACCCAAAGATAACAAGGTAAAATATTTTCTTTTCTCTGTGTATGTGTGTGTGAGTCTGTCTGTGTCTCTATGTCTCTATGCCTCTATGTCTCTATTTCTCTATCTATCTATCTATCTATCTATCTATCTATCTATCTATCTATCTCCCTCTATCTCTCTATCTCTACCTCTACCTCTATCTTTCTATTTCTATCTTCTTTAGACAGAGATTGTGTAGTCCTGGGTAGCCTAGAACTTGCCATGTAGACCAGATTAGCCTTGAATTCATAGAGATCTCCCTATCTGTGCATCTTAAACACTGGGCTTATGAGTGTGCATTATCACACCCAGCCTTTAAGATGGTGTTTGTTTGTTTGTTTGTTTGTTTTGTTTTTAGTGTGGGCGAATCATCTTGAGAAAAACAGAATGAGAATATTGTTAGGCCCATTGCAGTTACCTGTGATGTGGCTTTGACCCTTCTAGGACACCATCCTACCTATGTTCTTTGATTTTTCATTTCCTTGCCCTAAAAGTTTTACTGCATATAGTGTAGATATAGAAATTTATTTTGTTCACGTTTAATAGTAAATTATGTTGTGAGGTCTTATTTGGCTGGTTATTTTCCTGTAAAAAAATTTTTCAATACAACTCAAGTGTATTTATTCTCACTGTTGCATAATAGTATTTAACAAAGTGTCTATCCAGTACACACTGTATTTATCCATTTATTGTATGTCTCTGAGTGTATTCTCATTTCAAATTTTTCTATTGTGATGAACAATGCAGCTATAAATATTTATCTACATCTCCTAGTTGCCTTGCCAAGAATCTCTCNAAACAAATCCAATGGACTTTACTTTAGAGACGGAAAATGTCGAATTGACTACATTCTTGTGTACAGAAAATCCAACCCTCAGACTGAAAAGAGAGAAGTGTTTGAAAGAAATATTAGAGCAGAAGGATTACAAATGGAGAAAGAGGTAAACAGTTTTCTTGTATGGGACTGCACACACACATACACACACACACACACACACACACACACACACACGCACACGTGCACAAACATGCATAAACATTAATAATCAAAATTGTAAATAAGCCTTTAGCATGCTAACAGAACAATTTAATTACTTTCCCCATTTTCAGTGTTTAGGAGATGTTACGACTATTGGAATTTTGGAGCACAATGTGCCATTTAGAGTATTTAAGTATCAAATGACTTCATGACAAAGTATTCTGATCCAATTAACTGCATTGTTTTAAGCTCTCCACCACTGTTCTGTGTATATAACAGAGTGTTCTGCTCACACATGGTAACAAAAAAACTTTGAATGAAATGGAGGCCATGGTCACATGGCCAGAACCATAATGAACATGGGCATCCTTGCACACAAAAAGGGATTGGTTGTTTGGGAGAGTGATAGAAACCACTCAGCTAGAAATTCTTAAAATGATTCCAGTTTTTTAAAAAGCAACCAGATTGTTTCTTACAGGATCCCCAGATCAACTGTTAGCTTCCTTCAACCCCCATTCCTACCCCATTTTCCCTGCATGGTGAGTTTTGCAGAAGAACTAAGTAAACAGGAGGCTCTGCCAAGATTCTCGTAATAATCCCCAGGAGGCTTATTGTGCATTCAGCACTGTGTGTATATGTGTCCCTGTTAGCTGAGTTATATAACTCTTAGATTTCCCCTACACATTCTGTGAAGCTCCTGTGATCAATAAGAAAAACATCCTGACAAATTGGAATGTTTACTCTTCCGCTCAAGACTGAGGGATACATCATTGAAGTCAGACAGCCAGGTTTTCATTGCTTTGAGGCATCAAATGGTTGAGGCATTTCACACCCACACTGATTATGTTCATCTTGGGAGAGGGCGGATAAATGGGACTTTCCCAGGCCCGATAGACTGACCTCATCCCTTGAACACTTTCCATAAGGAAGCAGCATTTTTCTGGAACTGACTTCATCCCTTGAGCACTTTCTGTAAAGAAGCAGCATTTTTCTGGAATATCTCTAGCAAGAAATTGGGGAAATGGTGAGATGCCTAAGGAGAATCGGTTCCTATCCCAGGAGAGTGGAGCCAGTTTTCTCAAAAGGCTTTAGGTTGCATTTTTCCCTGGCACAGCAAACTGAATTAAATGTTGCCTTTTCAGTGTCTTTGTGGGATTACCAAAAAGCTGCCCAACTGAGCATAGCACATTATATTTGTTCTTAAAAGTCATTGCTTTGTCCCAAAGCCTTATTTCTAGGTAGCAGGATTTTTTATATGGAAAAAGAAAGAAAGAAAGAATATAACACCCACATAGTCTGAAATAATGAAAGTCCCTTCTGACTTTGTTAAAAAAAAAAATTGATGCCTATCAAAAGAGAGAGCTCCGTGCAATTAATGAAAGATTGGTATTTTAAGCTTCATAACTCTTCTTCCCATTCCTGGGGCTTCCTCTGCATAGCTCATTTCAAAATCATTTCATGAGTTATTCATTCGAACGCAAAAGGTCTAATCCTTTTCCAGATAATAAGTAGTACTAAACTGCGCACCAGTCTTCCCTGTGTCTCCAGCATCTGCACTGTGGTATTCAGCTGCTAGGGGTGGATCCTGCAGCTGAGGCTTGCTCAGCCTGCTCAGTTGTGGCATGCTGTGACATGCACACATGGCATGCATGCCAGGTGGATTGCCTGTGTGGTCTGGATGTAGACTACTTAACTTTGTTTGTTATAATTTTTAAATATGTTCACAGCTAGGTATTCATTTCAGTGTTTATCGGGGAAAAAATGGGTGGAAAAATTATTACCATCTAGCAAAATGTACAAATAAAACGTCCTAAGCATTTTTCTCATTGCCTATTTTTCTCCCCTGGATTGCAGCTTCCTTAGTAGTAATTTACCTTGCAATCCTTTATGGACTGCCAGCAGACAGACAGGCCTCTTTGGGGAACCTTTATTTCCTTAGCAGCATCCAGCTCCAGTCTTGCTCTAACTCCCACAGTCTTCACACATGGTTCCCATCTATAATGCAGCATCTCTGCTATCTCTGCATCCCCATGTCCTCAGCCAGCTCAGAGAAAAGAGGTGTTTGCAGGTTGCCTTGCTTAGAGGGCACTGGGAAGTCATAATTAAAGTCAAATGTTCCTTAGTGCCATATGTATTTTTGTTGTGTTGCAAGACTTGGAAGCCATTAGAAGCATTCTTCTAGAAATCAAGTGTTTTACCAACAAATGTAGCAGAGAGACCTTTAATTTTTTTCTTTTCGTTTTTCCTCCTTCCCTTTCTCCCTCTTGCTCCAGGCCTCTCTCGCTTACTCTGTCCCATAGGTTTGAGAGAAAACTGTTTTAACAGCAATTTTGGCCTCTCCAGGAGTTACTTTAGCACATTATTAGACACAAAGCAAAGAATGAAAAAGTGAATCCATGCACATCTGAAATGATTGACACCTAGCACATCTTATGAATGATTAGTATCGCTGGGATCTTTGTCCCATAATATCCAACATTATGAAAAGACCATTTCAGAATGAGGTTTGGGTTTCGAAATGGATAAATACAGCTTCTGTAGTTCAGTTTAACATAAGAAACATTATCTCCTTTAAACATTGGATGTCTAGGGCTTGCTGTGCAAACCTGAGGGCCTGAGTTCAGATCCCCAGCAGTCATGTAAAAAGCTGGCCATGTCTGTGTGTCTGTTACCCCAGTGCTGTTGGGGGAGGGAGCAGAGACAGGCATAGCCCTACAACTTTCTGGCCAGCTAGTCTAGCCAATCACTAAGTAGTAGGCTAGAAGCTCAGTAAGAGACCCTGTCCCAAAAAATAGGTGGAGAGTGACGGAGGGGACACCAACATTGACCATGTCCACGTGCATAAGCATATACACACATCGAGCAAGTGAAAGCCTTTAATTCTTGATGCATGTGAGGACATCAGATAAAAATTTAATCTTTAAACCTTTGTCAAAATCTAACTAGCAAGTAAGTGTTTGACACCCCGGGTCTTCAATGTTCAGTAACTACAATCTCACATTAATCCAGAGAAAGCAATTTATGACAACACTGTCAAAGAAAGAGTAAGTTCAAGTTTATTTAATTTTTGTATCTTAAAATTATGCTTATATTATTAATTTATATTTTTCATATGTAATTGCTTCTTATTGATGCTTTGCTGTGTATTTTTGAATTGTCACTTATAAGGATATATCTTTCCTTTAAATTATTACTTAACTTGTGGATACCTTGAAACCCTTAGAATGTGTTAGGAACTATTGTATTCATGGAATAGTCTCCTCTCCTGGCCCTATCAGTCATGTGGGACATGAGAAACGGCCCCTATTATTAAACCATGATGCAATAATTCTAATTGTGTAAATCAAAGCATCTGAATGAGATTCATTCATTCAATAAACATTGTTGTACACTCACCCGTGACAGGCCCTGCTTTGAGCCCTAGGAATTCAGCAGTGAATAAATACAAGAGTCCTTGCTTGCAGAAGAAACAAACCAAGCACAAATAAACTAATGTGTGAAATACCTGCAAGAGAAGGAAAGGATGTGTTGAGAAGAGCTTGGTATTTTCTAGAAGTTGGCAAAGGCAGGGCCTTTCTTCCAGACAAACAGAACAGCAAGGGCAAAGGCCTTGAGACAGAAACACAGCTGGGAAAATTGAGGAAAGTGTGAGGGGTTAACTGGAGTTAACAGAACAGTGCAAAAGATGGTTGGCTATTTTACCAGCAAAAGGACCTGGAAGCCTGGTGATGCTGGAGCTTAGCAGCTGGGGGAGAGTCTAGCTTTTATCTGGGTGACCATGGAAGCCATAAAAAAAGGTTCAGCAGGAGAGTGCAGAGATATGTTTTCTGTTCCTTGAACTTACCCTGGCTGTCTGCTTGGATGAGAACAGGTTGGGGGAAGGGTTTCATGATGGTGAATCTAGACTTGTTTTAAATATCTAATTAGGAGATGGTTGCTTGGCAGGCACTTACCTTGTCAGAGAGTATAATGATCAGGCTCAAATGCAGAGTTGTTCAAAATGCAGACAGGTTGAATAAACAGTTTGGGGAAAAGTCAGCAGGCCATAATAGCACACACCTTTAATGCCAGCAATTGGGAGTAAAGGCAAGTGGATCTTTGTGAGTTCAAGATCAGTCTGGCCTGGCCTACTGGCCAACATAGTTCTGTACTATCTATCTATCTATCTATCTATCTATCTATCTATCTATCTATCTATCTACTGAGATCAGATACCTACAAGTGCATCTCTATATATATAGAGAGACAGATAGGTAAAGGGGAGGAAGAGAGAGAGCATCTTATGCTACATCATTTATCTGAGAAACCAAAATAAGGGAGTTTCCATTTATAGAGATGTGGGAAATAGTAGATCTCTTGGTACACTTCTTAAGTCTGACATTCCAGTAGAGACATCAGATAAGAGAGTCTAGAATTTGAGAAGAGGTTCAGGCTAGAGGTATATACTTGGAAAAGATTGCATTAAAAAAATGACTGCAGAAAGAAGAGGCCCTGTGGGAGCACTGAACACACCCATGTTTCAAATGTGAGGGATAAAGGTGAGCCAAGAACAAGAACTCAGAAGAAGCCTAAAGAGAAATAGAAAACAAAACAAAAACAAAAACAAAAACCCAGAAACTGTGTTACCTGGGCAAAAATATTTCAGAAGGGAGGTAGCCATAGACCATGCTGCTCATGTTGGAGTAAAGATTAGATGAGGGCTGGAGAGATGGTTCAGTGGTTAAGAGCACCAATTGCTCTTCCAGAGGTCAGAGTGCAATTCCCAGCAACCGCATGGTGGCTCACAACCATCTGCAACGGCATTTGGTGCCCTCTTCTGGTGTCTCTGAAGACAGCTACAGTGCACCCAGATGAAACGTGAGTTGACTGGGTGGTCTAAGTGATCCAAGAAAGACGTTTCACTGGAGAAGTGGAGGTGAAGTTAGCATTGAAGGATTTTCAGGTCCTCACTGCTTTGGCAGCTGCAGGGCACTGCTTAGACATTACCACATCTGAGAATGACAATGCACTCAACTGGGCTCCAAAATGGCACAGAAATGACATCAAGAAACTCCAGTCACGAAGATAGGGATCTCTTAAGAGAGTCAACCCCAAGTTTCTGAGAAACATGCATACAACTCAAAGGCAGTGACCACACAGGTGAGGCTCATCAGTGCCCCTGTAAAAACTGTGGAGATTAAGCCCAAGATACAAAAGGGTCCTGAGCACAGACAGAGGGCGTGCACACTTACTGAGCACAACCACAGATGATTGAGTTACTACTGAGCACAACCACAGACCAGACGGCTGAGTTACTATCATTCCGACACCATGCGTGGTAAGCAGATTCATGCTGTATGGCCAAGGGCTGCAGGCTGCCAATCAAAAGCCAAGGCCTAAGCCAAGGCCAAGAGGCTGCAGCTGCAGCTGTAGCTCAGGCTGGGAGTAAGATGCTCAGAGACAACACATCGAAGAAGCTGTTTCCAGTTCTTTCAGTCCAATGCAAAGCAGAGAAATCTAATCAAGAGTGAGTTCCTTTTCATTTAAGATGTGGGGAAAAAATGCATTGCCTTTATGCTAGTCTGTGTGTCCATTTGCAAGGGGACATTGGTGTGTGGAAAGAGGAAAGGGAGATGTGTGGAGGAGTGTGTTTGTAGAAGAGGAGAATGACCAGAAGTTCCTCCTAGAGCATTGCTCTTCCCCTTATGTGCACACAGATACCATGCTCCGGGCTCATAGCTAACTAAGCCTTCACTTCATGCATAATGTTCCATCCCCAGGGTCACACTTAAGTACATCACCCTCCAAAGTGATATGCAGAGTAAGCTTTTTAACCTGAAAGGCATGCCAGCGGGCTGGTTCCGTGTTTAAAGGCACCCGAGTTCAATCCCTAGAACCCACAAAATGGTAGGAGAGAACCGATTCCCACAAATTATCTTCTGACCTCTATGTACACTCTCAGTGCAGTCATGGCAGAGCTAAGTGGTCCTGGACCACTCAGTTACGCAGGCTTTCTGAGTCACAGTTCCGTACATTTGATAATGATAGTGCTCCATGAGTTGGTAAGAGGATTAAGTGTCCTCCACATATAAATCTTCAATTACTTTATACGTATTTTCACTCTAGGTTTTATTCTACATCAGGGAATTTCCCAGGATGCTCCTTCAGTTATCTTCTGCTGACGGAGAATGATACTGACTTTTCATTGATGACTATCACAAAGCAATAAATGAAATTATAATTTTTATAGATGATATATACATTTGTAAGACTTATAACTGATACACCTAAAAAGATCTGTGATTCTTGCTTCCTTTTCCCATCATAATTCCTGCCCCTTTGAGTGTAGGGACAGGGCCTGTGGTATATTCTTAACTAATAGAAAATGGCACTGCCATTACAGGCTCTAAGTCATGGGATACCAATATTACAGTTCCATTGTGACATGTAAGATTCTATCTCAGAAAGATGGTGGATTTGAAGGAACGTCCTAGTCACTATTCTATTGCTATGAAGAAACACCATGACCAAGGCAGCTCTTATTAAAGAAAGCATTTAATTGGGAACTTCCTTACAGTTTCAAAGGTTTAGTGTGTTATCACCATGGTGAGAAGTATGGAGGTATATAGGCAGGCCCTGAAGCAGTTAGCTGAGGGATTCAACTGGATACAGGCTTCTTCTACCTGATTCATGAAGGAAGCTTTGGAACAGAAAATGCACAACAGACCTAGGCCACTTTTAAAAACGTTTTACTGATTCTATATTAATTTCATTATCATGCACTTCAGTCCCACCCATCTTCCTGTTCCTTCATATCTACCCTCTGTCCTTGCAACCTCCCTCTAAAACAAAAGAAAAAGAAAAGATCTTGTCTCCTGTGTATCATAGTGTGCTGTACAGTATACCCTTTTGTCTATATTTCTTTACTTGCAAATATTCACTGCAATGAGCTATTGATCTGGTTTGAGGCCTCTGGCTCCTGCTACACTATCAATACTGGATCTTGTGACTCCTCTCAGATGTCCTGTTGTTGCCCTGTGTCACGGAGAGCCTGCAAGCTGTGGATATGTAGGACCAGACCCTTCACACAATCAAACAGTTCTAGATTGGGTAGATGTTGGGGGTGGGCCAACTCAAAGTCCTGGATCTGGGTCTGGGTGGTAGCAGAGCTGGACGGCCTACCAGCTCTTCTGTACCCACACCACCAAGGTGAGATGTCCAGCACTGCCCCAGCTAGCTTATACAGTGCTACAGCTAGCAAGGAGTACGTCTAGCTCTGCGACTCTCATACCCTGTTGCAGGTGGCTAGATGCAAGCGGGAAAGGCAGCTCTAGTGTGCTGCCCAGTTGAGACCTGGGTTACTTTTAAGGCAAGGGCCCCCATGGTAGTCACTAGGTGAAGGCCATGGAGGTGGTGAGTGCTGCTTCTGTTTTTCCAGCCCTTCTGGGCAGAGCAGCAGCAGCAGCACCTGTTACCACTGATATTAACATAAGAGTTCCAAATCCATAGTATCCAGACAGCCAGAGGTCCTAACAATTGGGTAACTCAGGGAAACTTTGCTACACGTAAAGAAAGAAGGAGTAATCGAGATGGGCATTGATTCTGTTTTAGTCTGCTATTTTTTTCTTCTTCTAAATTTAGGATACTACACTTTAGAGTAAAGGACTCCATATGGCTTGTATAATTTCTTTAAGAGAGCAGAGACTATCTTTCTGGGGTTTGTATCTGAGAGACTTACTCCAGTCCTTAGCTATGGAAGCTTAAATTTGCTACAGGAGATTCTGAGTAGCAAATTTCTGTTTGTTTTTTTAGACTTGCTTATTATTATTTTATGTGTGTGAATGTCTTGCTTGCATGTATTTATGTGCACCACATTTTTTACCTGATACTAGCAAAGGTCAGAAAGGAGTGTCGGATCTCTTGCAACTGGAGTTACCGATGGTTGTTAAGTGGCCACTCTCTATCAGGACTCAGTCTCCTTTCTACTGTCCACCATTATCCTAGAGAAAGAACATTGGTCACACTGCCAGCTTTTTCGGGCTGTTTCATCAAAGTGGTAATGTGGGGAGAGGTGTTTTTCTCTTCCCCCTCTCCTTTTAACTCTGATTTCCAGGGTTTTTCCTTTAACTTCTGAATTCAGTCTGAAGCTCTAAGGGCCTTAACTGCTTTTGTCTCTTTCGAAAGAGAAAGTTGAATCAAAACATTTCCGTTGCCAGGTCAAGACGACCAGTACAAAGTTATCTTGGACTGATTTGATAAAAACATTATCTTAAATCAATACATAATTTTATATGACTCATTTGAATTCTTCCAACACACACACACACACACACACACACACACACACACACACAGCACAACTCAGTGGAAAATAGTATTTATTCTCCAAGTCACAGCAGAGGACCTGAAAATGAATTGTGGACTATTGTTACTTGCCACAAGAAGAAACATAATCGGAAAGATCCCTCAGAGCTTGAAACTGGACTGTTTTGGGATGAAGCACATTTTGTGTTGTTTTCATTGTGCACCACGGGAGCACCATATTGCTGCAGCCAAAAGGCAGTGAAGCCCTTCCTTCATGGTATCATTGTGTTCCTCATTTTAATCACATTTTGGTAACCTAGCTGCCAATAATTATATGAAATATACATATTGAATTGACACCAACTATTTGTGAATAAGTGGAGAGTCAAAAAAGCTTTGAAGCAGTCTGGACAACTGTCAATCCATGGTCTCCTGCTTATCATTCTTACAGAAGTATAAAACTTAAATATGAACGTTATTAGTTAAGCCTGGTAAGACTTATTTCAAACATGGTAACCCTAGAGCAGGGGGCAAGGCTTAACTCAAGAGTAGACAATGGCATCTGATGATAATGGCTTTGAGGGGCATCATTCATTCATTCATTCATTTAAATACCTCTCATGTGCTCACTACTGTTGAGGAGAGTGAAACATGAAGTAAGTCCATGTGTCCAGGTGCGGTGGAGCTATAGAGAAACATGCAGAATTAGGAGGAACTAATGTTTCGTTTGTGAGTTCAAGACAGGTCTTTATGATAATGGGGAAACCGAGTACAGAGAGGGTAAACTTCACATTAATAATCCTGGCTCTCAAAGGCGGCTATTAAGATTGCCCCATTATTGTATTTCCCTGACATCTAAATGTAGGAAGAAGCAGTTACTCTGAATGGAGGAAGAGGGCTGAGACTAAGGAGCTAGCTGGATTTGGCTGGAATCTAGGAGACTAGGAGAGCTCTTACAGGACACAGCAAGAAACAAATTAAGTTCATGAGTACTGTCGGAACCTTTGGAGATGGTGCACCTGAGCAGTGTCGGAACCTTTAGGCAGTTCCTCCCTAACCTGCCCTTTGCTGTAATTCAGCTTAATTTCCAGTATGGAATTATTGGAATTATTCCACCTGTCCATGTTTCCCAAGTTTTTCTTCCTGAAATTCTCCCCTGGTGCCTCTCACAGTTGAAAATGTTTGGGGACGTCAGCCATTCTGTCTTCCGGTAACGATGTGTTTGGTGTAGGTTCTGTGACTTTGGTGAAGAGACCAGGGCTAGGGAGACCACATGCATTTCCTTCAGCCTGGAAGCTGGCCACGGGGAGTCTCATGCCACTTCAGAGCTGAGGCTCTGACACATGGCAGGACGTTCCTGGACACCTACTAGAGCTGCATCGACCCTCACATTTGCCCGTACAACTGCATCCCTCGGGGTGTGTAGGAATAACTTCCCTCTTCCAGCTCCCGCATCCCACATGAGTGCTCCTCACTGCAGACTCTAACTCTAACCAAGAGCTCCATGGAGAAGGAGCTCCTTAGACATATGACCCCAACGTCTCATTAACAAAGCTGAGGAGGGTCAGCTGGGAGTGACAGGAGGCACATCAGTGACGTGTTAGAATGGCAGGTCGTGGCTCAACATCACACTAGGCCAAGACCATTCCATGTGGAAGAGGGTTTATTGGGAGAGAGAGACAAGGTGGCGGCAGAAAGAGAAGAGGGGAAGAAGAGAGTAAGGGAGGAGCATTCTCCTTATTTATATGGAAAATGCTGTAATGTAATACACGTTCTTGCTGATACTCACACTTGTTCTGATGTTCTGAGTTAATTGTCTCTGTTTACAGCAGAGCTGAATTCCCTCAGCCACATCCTTTAACTTAGGAGTCAGAAGTCTGTATAAGGAAACACCCCAAGATGACATTCACTAGGAAAGGAAAGAGCAGATAAGGTGAAAGTTCTTTGCCCCAGAGAATGAAAGGAAGTTCCTCTCCTTCCTTCTGCCCTCTACAGTGTTAAGAGTGTCAGTCCTTTATGAATGCATGTTTCAAACCTGTTGGATCTCAGGCCCTCTGCCAGGCACTCGAGACTGGAAAATGAATAAATGGCCCAGTTATCTATTGTTGCACAATAAACAACTCCAGGGTTTGTGGATCGAAACAGCAGGCATTTGAGGCTTTGCTCTCATATCTGCAGCTGGGCAGGGATGCTCAGTGAGTGACAGATTCTCTTGGCTCCACCAGACATCACTATGATCAGTCCCACTGGGTCTTAGAGTGGTCCCTGTCCAGGCACTAATGTCAGCAGGGCTCTCAGCTGGGGCTGTGGGCTGCACACATTGCTTTCTTTCTGTGTGTTTCCTTCCTTGTTACATGATTGCCAAAGCCTCAAGGTTGATGTTCATTTCTGTAGCATATCCCTACAGCAGTCTCTTTAACTGTGTTGTATTGGTAGAGGCAGAATCCAAAACTAAAGACATAGATTCCACCTCTTGAGGGAGCACACAGGAAGATTCTGGTCTGACACTGCAAACCCTTGCTGGAAAGTATAGCCTGCACAGTAAGATCACAGAGCTTTAGCTACAACAAAGAAACGAAGCATAACATAGTCTGGAAAGGGTTTGGGGCCTGGAGAGGTTGCTCAGTGGTTAAGAGCACTGACTGCTCTTCCAGAGGTCCCGAGTTCAATTCCCAGCAACCACATGGTGGCTCACAACCATCTGTAACAGGATCCAGTGCCCTCTTCTGGTGTGTCTGAAGACAGGTATAGTGTACATATACATATAAAATAAATAGTTCTTTGAAAAAGAAAGAAAAGGGTTTTGTTTAGTTCTTTGTTCTGAAAACACTAAGGGGTTATAAGGTGTCTCAGAAGCTAAAAGAATATGCCCTGGGTCTTAAATGAAGAATAGACACTGCCTGGGCTTGGCATTCCAGAGGGGAAACACATGAGATGTACAATTCACTTGAGATTTAGGCACCCTGGCTGTGGGAGTCCATTTCTCTTCCCAGTGGGACTGTGAATCCCAGGAAAAGCACATTGGTTTCCCACAGTCTCTGTATCATCCCTTCATCTTAACTTACACGTCATTTATGGGCACAGAGCATTTCCCTGTCAGATATAATTGCTCAGCTAAGCTTTGGTGACCGGCCTGGCCAGATATGTGATTTTAGTCCCTTGTTTCCCCTAAGTAAGTGTCCCTTAGATTCTTCATAAGTGAAGCCCATTTCATTTACTGCAATTTAAACAGTCATTCCAAAGCATTCTTTCAGGCTAAGAGTTTGATGAAACCACTGATGGAGGAATTCTGACCCTGATGGTCTCTTGGGACTATGATGCTTATCGCTCAGTGGAGTCCTGTGCTTTCCAGTTCCGTTTTCCATTCTCATTTCTTCCCAGACATGTTGAAATTAAAAAGAGTTTTCTAGACGGCCAGCACTCCAGCAGATGAAGGAAGGAAACCATGCTGCCTTTGATTTCCTGACCTTAGCAGGCCAGCGGGCAGGAAAGGAAGGAAATTATACATGGTGAGACCCTGCGCCCATTAGTGTTTCAGAAACGCATTAGGGTTGCCCCCGAGGGTCCCTCCCCCTCAGTCTGAAGGCTCCTGGGTGCCGCTAGGATATTATTTCGGATTGTACAGCAGTAAATCATTTCAGCATTCACTCTGGGCTGCCTAGCTTCAGTTTCTCAGCCTCTAATCAGTGCCCGTGGGTCTTCTGAAATCGACTTCTTCATTCAGTGACTCACAGACAATACTGTAGTCCTAAAAGGACATAAATTGTTGGTGGCATCTCCCTTGCCCAAAGGTTTTCCCTATCCTAAGTTCCCTGTACAAACTCCACTTGAACGAAAAGCTTCCAGTCTTGTCCTTGCTTTCACGGTGATGATGTGTTTCGTTGACATAGCGAATCGGAATAGATCTGCAGGTAGGGACTGAATGCTTGTTTGTGTTTTACTTTTTTCTTCTTCTTCCCACCTGGTGCCTCTACGGCACAATGCAATCAATCTTGTTTAGGAAACCAAGAGTCATAACTAGACCCTGCAATATTGGGACTTAGTACTTGCAACTGAAACTTGCTTGGCGTGAGTGTAAATGTCTTAGGAGTAGTTAGGAAGCAAACTGAACATAATAATGAGCCTCTTGATTAATCACTGCAGACATTTTTAAACCATCATTCTATTTCCTTAACTGAATTTGATTTAAGTTTTGCCTTCTTTGCCTGGATCTGGATGCTGAATGCGCTGCAGAACCAGGTCAGCTGCTTCCCTTTAAATCATGACCGTAGCCTTGGATGGCTCCAAGGATGCTCAGAGACCCTCAGACTTGTCCCTTTCCTCCTGCACAGCGAAGTAACTAGGTAGCTTACTGTTTCCCTCTTTCCCTGGCCCTCTTCATCTGGCTCTTTCTTCTTCTCTTTCTCCTCCTCTGCTTCTTTTGCTCGTCTTCTTAATTTCAGTTTTCCAATAAATACACAGTACTTGGCATGATTGTAGACACTTAGGAGACATCAGTCAACAAAACCAAACGTTCCAGCCTTGCTTACATTCAAGTGAATGTGGCAGTGGTTAATAGACATAGTAAGTGGTATGCTGTGTGAGAGGGTGTTAAATAATTTGACAAAAACAAAATTAAAATGGAGTATGGGTTGGAGTACCAGAGAACAGATAATCGTTTTAAAGAGGATGTTCCATAGTAGATTTGTCCTTTTAGGCGGCATGTGACTAAAGTCTGGATATGCTGTGGTTGCGATGTAGTAGTAGCCTGCTGTTTCATCATATTAACCTCTGGCTTTTTTAATCTTCTTACCTTATGCTCTACATCCTTAACTGAAGTTCTGCTCCCAGCCTTGCCTTTGGACACAATCAGACATGGCCTTCTGCCCTTTCCCCATACTCTCCCTCTTTCCTCCCGGTACTGGGTATGAATTTCTGCCACTAGCTCCAGAGCTCTGCCATGACTCCCAGATCCCGTCTCATATCACCTTCCCAAGGACTTTTCTCCTCTAATTGTCTCCTCTGCCTCCGCATGTTCATGTTGGCTTCTCTATTCAGTCACTAAGACTTTGCTCCTCATGCTTGTACACTGGGAATAAAAATCTCACATAACCACATAATCTAATGATGACCCCCATTTCTCTTTTACAATGTACAGGAAAAATGCCTTGAAACATTTGTCTAGTTTCCTGTGCCCATTTCATTACCCCTTCAATATACCTTAGAAGTTGCCTCTGCATATACCATGTAAGGCAAGACTCCATGGGCCACCCCTGATGGTTTCCGTTCGTCGAAATAGAGACGCATCCCCTCCTTGAAAAGCCTAGGTCACGGCGACAGTGTGAGCTCGTTCATGTCTCTGGTTTCACTGCATCTTTCTTAACCCTTCTTGGTCACCTTCCTCTTCTATTTAGTATCTAAATATTAGGATACTTTGGGGCTTGACCGTGTGTTCCCTTTCCTTGTCTCTGACTCTCTATGACTTCACCCAGATTTATTCCAAGTCTGTGGGTGTCACTCAAGGCTTTGTTACCCCAAGCTTCAGGTAGAAGTCACCTCTTGATTTTTAGGGTGATTGAGTGAACTGTAGGTACTGTTCTTTGTTGTTAACTGGGACCAAAGAAGATGGAAGCTTCTCTCAGGCACCTTTGTCAGGAGCAGGGACATATAAATTACACAGGACTCTTCTGGGTTCTCTCACAGGTCATGGCCCAGAACTCATCATATATCTCCAGCCCATGGAGCTACCTAGAAGGTTCTGTTTCCATGTGCACCAAGACAAAAGAAAATCAGATTCCATGATTTCAAATATTAATGTGCTATTACATATATCTATATATTCTATATGAAGTTAATATGCATAGCTATCTATATTCATTATACCAATGAAAAACTAAAATGAATTGAGTTATAATGATTAGTTAGAGGCCTCTGAAATGAAAACTCATAGAAGCCCCATTTCTTTTTTTTTAATTAATCATTTTATTCATTTACATTTCAAATGATATCCCCTTCCTGGTTTCTCCTCCACAAACCGCTCATCTCATTTTCCCTTTTTCCGCCTCCCATTTGCCTCTATGAGGGTGCTCCTCCAACCACTCACCAACTCCTGCTTCACTGCTCTAGCATCCCCCTATGTTAGGGCATCAAGCCTCCACAAGACCAAGGGCCTCCCCTCCCACTGATGTCAGATAAGACCATCCTCTGCTATATATGTATCTGGAGCCAAGGAGCCATCCATGTATTCTCTTTCGTTGGTAGTTTAGTCCCTGGGAGCTCTGAGTGGTCTGGTTAGTTGATACTGTCCTTCATATGCAGTTGCAACCTCCTAACTCTTCCATTGGGGTCCCCAGACTCAGTGCAATGTGAAGTCCCATTTCTTAACAACTTTCTCATAACTTTTAGGCAAAAAAAAAAAAACCCACAACCCAAAAAAACACTTGGTAAAATATACTATGTGTTCTGTAGCATTCTTTGATTTAAATCAATAAGAGTTATAAGTACAAGAAAATTGCCAGCCTGTTTCCACCACCTTAGAACGTATCCTCAGACTTAGGGCTTCCTCAGTAGCAGCAGATGCCAGTTTTCCTGTCCTTTCTGGGTCTTACTTGTTTCATAGCCATTCACAACTCACATTCACTGAGAATATAACAGCACGTGGGTTATGGACTGGATCCTAACTGTGAGCACTTATCAGTGGATAGATTATTTGTGTTAACAAAAGCCATAAACACGATGATGTAGTTTTCCCCAAATAGGCGTGCGTGCACACACTGTTTTCAAGATGGAAGTATACTTTTCACTGAGACCGTAACTAAATATGGATTAGCCATCTTTCTAGTTCATGGTTAATGGTGTCTTATTGACAGTTCCATAGCTTCTAGTCAATGATAGCTGGGGTTGTTTGTTACTATGCCATAACTCAGCTAGCTAAACATTGATCGCCTCAGACGCCTGATGCTCTGTCTCCTAGTTGAATACAGAGGCCCGTCAGGGTTGACGTAAAGACTATATTGTCTCATAGTCAACTGATTGCAACACACTTTTGATGAAAGGTAAAGTATTATCCTCACCTGCCCCCCAACACTGGAAATTTCCTGGTTGTTACCTGAAGGAAAGTTTATTTTATTTTCCCACAAATTTAACCATACTGAAACCTTTGTGATATCAAGAAGATTAATACTTTTCTAATAATAGTGTTTTACCAAGACAATCAATAGAGTGGAAAAACTGTCAGACATCTAGATCCCAAGTTGTTCATAAACCCATTTAGTAGTTGTTCTCAAGTGCTTGCTTAGAAAGGTTCTAGATCCTGGCAACATCACTTGGGCAAAGCTGTATACTATATATTGTTGATATAATAGCAAAACATATTATAGCATTAATTTGCTAAAATTTGTGTTGGTTTTATAGCACCAGAGAAGAGTTTATCTCAGTCTTAGAATGTTGAGACAGCTTGTTTATTCTCCCGTAGTTTGCAAAGGTCAAGAGTCTGGGTATAACTCAAGTACATCCTGTAATTAGGGTCCTTATACTGCTATCCTAGGGATGTCAACTAGATTACATTCCTATCTGGACTTCAACATTCTCTTATGTGGTCATTTAGTTCCTTTTGATCATTGGACAAATGCTTCATTTTCTTGTAGACTGTCAGCCAAGTACCTATTAGATGATACTATTATCATCTTCAGGGAATGAATATTTTGGTCATTTAGGACCATACACTACCACCAAAGCTTCTTTCCCTCAGCACACAGTCTCAGTCTCTCTCTCTCTCTCTCTCTCTCTCTCTCTCTGTGTGTGTGTGTGTGTGTGTGTGTGTGTGTGTGCGTGCACGTAGAATAGCATCAGCCAATTCCATCAGAATCGGCCAAGAAGCTTCTTCATACTGCACTCACAAACTTGGATGTGTCTCTAAGAGAATAAAGAATAACAGGCAAAAAAAAAAAATTCTCTTTAGAGACATATGCCCTCATTTTTTCCAGAGAAAACTGAAGCTCAGAAAAGCACAAGTCATTTGCCCAGTGGCACACAGCTGGTTAGATGGCAGCCTCCTGGGAGAAGCTGAAATTACTTAGTGATTTCCCCTGGATCTTTAACCCTCCAGGAATGTATATTCTTCTATCAGCTTCACAGAGCAGTCTGCACACACATGGACAAACTCTAGCATCTGTTATTAGTGTCAAAATGCCAACCAAGCATTTAGTACATGGGGGAGGAAGAAGGGAGTACTCTGTTGTTGAACTTATTTATATCCAATCACATCAGCCTTAAGAGAGTCCGGCAAGGTACACACCCAAGTTAGTTAATGTATCTCGGGATATTTAGAGCAAACACTAGTTACTATGCTCTGGGTTCTAAAATATAGCTAATCATTCTATGAAATGGCAACGGGAACGAAGAGATAATTAGGGACACCTGTGGAAGCCGTAGCTGTCCTCTTTTGGAGTAGCAACTTGGAAGCCCACTGAGCGCATGCACTGGGCTGCATGCTTTCTTCAGCAGACTTATTCTCTTGTGTCTTTGCTCCTCCTGTGCATTTGATGGGGGTGGGGGGACAATAAGATAATAGGGGCCCTCTCCTAAGGTTGGCCTGAAGATGGAATGGTTTAACTTATTTAAATGCCCTACACCTATCAAACATGTGAGGACCTTGTTCAGCTTCTCCTTCCTCTATCTACTGTCTGACTAGATTCACTATGATTTTTTCCATCCAGAAAGCTTAACTGAATCTCAGGAAGAAAGAAATGAATATCTGCCTTTTTGCTCCAGAATGTGATGGTTTTGCTTTGTTCTCATAATAGTGTAGTCACCTAAGGGGACACAGAGTGGATGCACATGGCCATGACAGTTTGACCCTTCATGCTCAGTAAATTGAAACACCAAGCATGTTTATGTCCCGCCACCACTGGGGCAGGGGGGGGCTTTTATCTTTTTCATTGCTCTTATTCCTGTAATGCTTTTTTCCCTGTATAATCAAACAGACTTCTTCAACCCTTTCTTTAGATCTCTGTTTAAATACCATGCTGTCCAAAAGCTGTCCACACTATACTATCTAAAATAGCATTTTCTTCTCATTCTTAGTATCATTAGCTAAGAAAGGATTGCATCTTCTGCCAGAAGCTCACCTGTATTAATATCACTTAATATGATGCTGTCAAATAGGCATGGCTATGAATTCCTCTTTAGCTGTTGAACAAGACAGAGACACAGAGAAGTTCAATAGCATATGAGGATCACAGAGCTGGGAGGAGGAGGTAGTGTGGATCACAGAACTGGTGGGAAGTAGTATCGATTGCAGAGCCAGTAAGGGGTAGTGTGGATCACAGAGCTGGTAGGGGGTAGTGTAGATCACAGAACTGGTGGGAAGTAGTGTGGGTCACAGATCTAGTAGGGGATAGTGTGGATCTCTGATGTCAAACATCAGAATCTACATTGCCATGTAACTTCTGTAGTGTAGCTTCACATGCAGCTCTGTACTTAGGCTCTCTTGTGCAGTAACTTCAAGAAAGCTTTAAATCCCATCTTAACCCAGCGGCACTTTGTGTCTCTGATTCAGCCTTCTCCTGGAAGGAGGCTCCAGACTCATTTATCAAATGTTCTATAAAATTTCCATGAGCATTTTAAGACAAGCATTTTCAAAATGTCCAAGTCCACGATCTATTCATGCACCTCTATTACCTACTTCTATACCTCTGTTTTCAAACCTGATCCCCCTAATTTCTTTGTAATGATATCAGGAGTTATAGAAAGTGACTCTTTTTGAGAGTCAGAGCACATGTGTTAGATCATGCTATATGGATTCATTTATTTACTTTCTTCTCATCCTGCTCTATTTAGCCTTTATTTATGAAATTCTTACATCCTGAGGCTAGTATGTGATTTGCATAATTTTTATTGCTAGAATCTACTATTTAGAAGATATTAAATATTTTCCTGTTCAATGAAAGAAAGGAATGGGTATTTTTATCTATTCCTGTTACAGGTAGTTCCTATGCTCCTTGATAATTTCTGTTTGTCTCGGCATCTGCTTCCCATTGTCACTAAACCATCATTTCTCTTTTCACCAAGGTTCTACCCTAAGGAACATTTATTGCAGTATTTTAATGACATGACTCATTTTTACTTCTATTCACTCTGACACTTGCATGTTTAGATTTATGTGGCAAGGGACACTTAATAACAAGGAGGGACCTATTTGAAATGGCACCATAATCATTCAGCACGAGAGAGAAGAGTGATGTATGAGTCGTATAATTACCAGTTAACCGTTCTGCGTTTATTATTCAGGGATGTCAGGGATGGAGCTCAAAGAGTATGCGGTTCAAGTCAGCCTTATTAGTTACTGTTTGACTAGTTGAACACAAATAATAAACCCCATGCACTAAATTTTCCCCGTGATCATGTTGAACACAAATAATAAACCCCATGCACTAAATTTTCCCCATGATCATGTAAAGGGATTACATTCACACACACACACACACACACACACACACACACACACACACACACACGCATGCACACACACACACACACGCACACATGCACACACACACACACACACACACACACACACAATTATACAGAATCCACAAAGAGGTATTCATCATCATTATTGGGAACTGATCAACATTTTTCTCAAGATAATCAAAATAAATGTAAGAGTCCCTGTCCAATTTTGGTTCATTGGTAGCTTAAGTTTCCATTACACCTATCATGAGTGTCCTTTGATTCTTTGTTGCTCTGATTTCTAAAGTGGAATGTTCTTCTGTGATTATCTTATATAAGCTAATAGCCAAATGAGTCCGAGAATGTGTGCTTTATGAAGCTGCTAGGTGAAGTTCACAAAGGCACCTAGGACTGTGGGCATGAGTCAGCTGTATCTGCAGACAACTGTGTGTTCATAACTCAGCTGACCTGCTTCTCCCATGAGCTTGTGTGGGGATAAACCAAAGTAACATATGAATGTGCTTTGACAGCACAAAGCACTGTGAGTAAGAGTTATTTTAATATCAAGGAAGATAAGTAAAAATAAGCTACAGTCCCCCACAAAACATTACGAGCATACCACATTGGAATTCTAGTAAACAAAGCAAATGTTTCAGTAAAGAACTTGGCTTTTTTACTCCCCAAAGTGTGGCATTAATGATGTTATTTGAGTGGGATATTTTAAGCCATGCATTTGTATAGGTTCCAATATAGTTGTTTTTCTACTGGCTTGTTTATTTTGTGCAAAACTATCCATCAGGACAAAGCCATGGAGAAACTATGCTCTAAACATATATTGTTTAAATAAGGGTTTGTGGAATTGTGTGTTTATCATATTATATAAATCAATAGCACTCCCATGTGTTGCTTTTCTGTATTTCCAATTTTTACTCTTTTATAAGAAGGTGGAAAAATTATCTTACAGGAAACCTATCTTTGAGCTAGTGTACTCATTTCCTGAAAAAAACATATAAAAGTGGAAAGGTGACTTTTAGCTCACCACTTCAAAGGGGTTAGTCCAGGCCACACTGGCTCGATTGCTTTTGGGTCTGCCACAAGAACATGGTAGATCAAAGATGTTTACCACACAGTGACCAGGAAAGGAAAACAAAACAGAAAGAGGCAGGTTTCTAACAAAGAGTTTAAAGCCTCTCCGGTAACATAACTTCTTTGCAATGGGGTCTACCTTCTAAAAGTTCCAACACTTTCCAGTATCCCTGTAAACTGGTGAGAAGCCTTCAACTCATGGAACCTGCTACACACAGGAGTCTTCAATACATAGGAGCCTTCTACACATGGGAGCCTTCAACACATGGGAGCCTTCAACACATGGGAGCCTTCTACACATGGGAGCCTTCAACACATGGGAGCCTTCAACACATGGGAACCTTCTACACATGGGAGCCTTCTACACATGGGAGCCTTCAACACATGGGAGCCTTCAACACATGGGAGCCTTCTACACATGGGAGCCTTCAACACATGGGAGCCTTCAACACATGGGAGCCTTCTACACATGGGAGCCTTCAACACATGGGAGCCTTCAACACATGGGAGCCTTCTACACATGGGAGCCTTCTACACATGGGAGCCTTCTACACATGGGAGCCTTCTACACATGGGAGCCTTCAACACATGGGAGCCTTCTACACATGGGAGCCTTCAACACATGGGAGCCTTCAACACATGGGAGCCTTCTACACATGGGAGCCTTCTACACATGGGAGCCTTCAACACATGGGAACCTTCTACACGTGAGCTTTGAGAAGACGTTTAAGACACAACTATACACATAATTAATTCTACTATGTCAATTAAAATCTCTAAGTGATAGAAGCATGATGACACTTACCTATTTAAGTCTAGCCCTTGGGAAACTGATGCAGGAAGATCTTAAGTTCAAGGCTAGCCTAGGATATATAGGAAGTTTGGGACCACCTATATAGCAATACACATGCATGTGCACATGCACATACACACACACACACACACACACACACACACACACACACACACACACAATCCAAGTGAGAATAGCACAGAATCATTCCAGACTCTGAGTTGTGTATTTAAAATAAACAAAAGATCAATGTTTTGGGAAGTTCAATCATTCAGGTATAATTTTTCATATGTGTTATAATTTTTGAAGTGCACTGTATGTTGAAAAACAAAAATAATCTTTTCAAAAGTTCAAAAAACTATTCAGTTTACAAATTTACACAAGGAGAATGGAGTGTAAAGTGTTACTGGCTTGCCACACTTTGAGCAGGCTCCTTGTCTATGATGACCAGCTATGTCAGCTCCTAAAGTCACTTCAACATAGTGACTTCCAGCTCCCCAAGACTCACAGCGCTCTTCTGCACTGGTCTAACCATTCGCATTATACAGGGAATATTTGTGCCTCATAAAAATAGGGACAGACGATTCCATTGCACCAAGCATTGCCACAGGCACAGTGACAGAGACACTCCGTGTCCTCGAAAGCTCCAGACTCAGGAGCTTTCTTGTTCCAAGTTAGAAAATAAAACCTCTCTTTAGTGTGAATATCCAAAAAGTTGAATTTTTCAGATGTCCTCTCTGTGCCACTATGAAAATGGGTACTGGCTCTTCTCTCTTGTGAATTTCAGCATTGCACTGAAGGTCCAGAGAACACTATCGTGCCCTGCCCTGGTAAAATATTTATTTCCCTGGAGTAAAGATTTGTCCCAGAGAGAACATAAAATTGAGCTTCTATTTTTATCTACTGCTAAAACATTGACATTCTTTTTAAAACTTTTCCTTATTTTTGAAAATTATATATACATATTAAATATGATCATTCCACACACCATTTCCCCTTCTAATTTCCCCCATGTTCCCTAACATGCCCCTACCCACTTCCTGTCATTTTTTAACAACCCACTAGGTCCAGTTAGTGCTGTCTATATGTGAATAGGTCTAGGGCCATCCACTGGAGCATGGGAGTCCTTCCAGTGGTCTCAAAAATAAACAAACAAACAAAACAAACAAAACAAACAAACAAACAAACAAAAAACAATGGTTCTCCCTCCCCAGCTACTTTTCACTGCCAATACTTCCTAGAATGTGTTGAGGCCTAAAATTCATCTACACCATTTATGCCATGACGGTGGCCAGCTTAATCTTATGTAGGTCTTGTACAGGTAACCCTAGCTGCTATGCGTGTGTGATTGTGATAGCTGTGTTGTATCTTAAAGACAGTATGTCATAGCACACCTCCCCATCCTTTGGCTCTTAATGTTCTTTTGGCCTCCTCTTTCCCAGAGTCCCCTGATCCAATCTGTTAGTCTGGGTCATTTTATTTGGGGAAATGAGATCATTGATATGTAGTGGTATTAATGAAAGTTCTGTGTGTTAACTCCTGTCATTTGGTTGATTTTGTATTGTTTTCTTGGCTCTCCTTTGGTTAACTGTCCTGGCATTTATTTATTTCTTATTGTCTCTGTGCTCATCCTTTCCTTCAGACTGAAGTATTCCAGTGTAGAGCTGTCTTAGTGATCATAAATTCCTTTAATATGTTTTTATCTCCCCTTCATTTTCAATAGATG
This sequence comes from Mus minutoides, assembly GCA_902729485.2. Taxonomy (NCBI): domain Eukaryota; kingdom Metazoa; phylum Chordata; class Mammalia; order Rodentia; family Muridae; genus Mus; species Mus minutoides. The sequence goes on from LR750024.1 coordinate 86,969, forward strand.
GGTTTGGTGGGTATACTGCCAGAGTTGACAGTTGTGATCTTTTAGGACATGAAATATGTCTTACCAGAGCTTTCTGGCTTTAAAAGTTCCTATTTCTTAATCAGATGTTATTTGTGGGGCCTAAAAGGCTTAATCTTTCCCTCTTACAGACTTATAATATTCATCCTTTTTCCTGTGACTTTAGCCCTTTAATTACAGCACGTCATGAGAAGATTCCTTTCTGGTTCTGTGGGCAGAACCTAGGTACACCCAGGTGGGGATCTGTGTTCTCTAAGTATAGCCATTTTCCTCCTTGATTGTACTAAAAGTCTTCTATGTGCTTTTGATATGACATTCTACCCCTTTGTCTATGCATGTCATCCAAAGGTTATATCTTCTCATGGCTTCCCAATGCTTGCCCAACTTTTGCCTCTAGATTTTTATAGATTGATTACTGGTTCAAATGACTCTACCTTTCTTGCAGCCCACATACCCTGCATTCTACATAACCCATTCTATGGCTGAGGCTTTTTTCTCACTGAGGGTTTTGTCTTCTTTAGTTTTTCATTCCCCGCATCATTATGGGTTGACTTTTCTTTAGCACTTCTCTTCACTGATTTCTGGTCTCATTTCTTGTGTGGGCTTCCTCATTTCATCCATGCCTTAGATTTTGTCTACTTTGAGTTGTTTGAATGTGGTTATTATCATTCTTTTGAACTCTTGTCTGGAAGTCCTTCCAGGTCATTTTCATTAGGGCCCATTATTATGGGATTGATACTTTTTGGAGAGGACATTTTCTTAAAAAGATTTCTTTCTTTCTTCCTTTCTTCCTTTCTTCCTTTCTTCCTTTCTTCCTTCCTTCCTTCCTTTCTTTCTTTCTTTCTTTCTTTCTTTCTTTCTTTCTTTCTTCCTTTCTTCCTTTCTTCCTTTCTTCCTTTCTTCCTTTCTTTCTTTCTCTCTTTGTTTAACATAAGTACACTGTAGCTTGTGGTACCCCTTCTTCCACCAGCATAGCTGGTGTTATGACCAAGCCTTAGAAAGCCGCATGCGGCATCCGTTGTCTTGTTAATTAGGCTTGAGATAGCCCGGTGGCCCTGAGGCCTGCTTCCAGGTCTCCCAGGACCACCCAGACCACCTACGACCAGTCCACCTGTGCAAACCTGCGAGATCTCACTATACTTCAGGCTTCCCCCCAAACTCCAGAACGCCTGCGCAGAAGACTGGGGGCGGGCCTTCCTTCCTTTTCTCCCAAGTGCTTGTCCGCCATTAAACAGTCACTTTGAGCAGCAGCAACCATGTAGCCTTGGCGATCATTTTCTTTCCCCATGTCCCTTAGTCTCATTTCAGCTTCGAGCCATTCCTCCAGGGAAACCCGTCCACTGCGGGCAGTGGACCCCAACATTTCTTGTCTTCAGATACACCAGAAGAGGGCATCAGACCCCATTACAGATCGTTGTGAGCCACCATGTGGTTGCTGGGATTTGAACTCAGGACCTCTAGAAGAGCAGTCAGTGTTCTTAACAACTGAGCCATCTCTCCAGCCCTGGAGAGGACATCTTGTCTTGGATTTTCTCAAACTGTTTCTAGGTTTGCCCTGGAATTTGCACCTTTCAAGTTGGTTGAATGGTAGCGTGGACCTGAGGCTGGTGGTCTGGGGACAGCTGACCGATTAGTACCGGGAGTTAGGGAAGTTAGAAGCATGGAAAAGGAATTCAGGATCCAAAGACATCTTATTAGAACAAGGAGATGGACAGATGAGGGAAGTCTGGGCAGTGTTCAAGGTCTGAGTGGAATATTGGAGGCTTAACTGTGGGCAGAGAGAGTTAGGACCTGCTAAAGCTAACATTCTTGAATTATTTTTAATACCTGGAAATGGCATGCAGCATGCATAGGAAGGATGTGGGTAGACAGGTGACAATCTTACACATTTAGACTGTTTGGGTCACTGTATTTCTTATACATCTTTCTACTGCTTTCCTCTGCCTTATGGAGGGGGGAGGGGCAAGGTCCAAGGAAGGATTTTGCTATTGATCATTCACATCCTTCTTACCTAAGGTAAAGACCAAAACTTGTGGGATGCTTTTGAGGGTGTGAAGTTCTAGTTTAATTCCCCATCTAAGTAATCCAATGATTTAAAATCTATCATGGACTTTCGTATGACATTTCCAAGACACAGAGGCCTTGGGAAAGGGCTGCCTGATACCAGCTCAGCTTTAAATCTCGTCTCCTTGCTGTCTCCATCTCCAGACTCCCTCACCAACTTTTGATTTCATCTTGTCAGCTGTGAGTACTTCTTCTTTTCTTTACTCTTTTGTGGAGAAAGTGTGTGTGTGTGGTGTATGTGCATGTTTGGATGAGAGTTTGCATGTGTGTGGGTTCATCAGGTTGCCATCAGGTGTGTTCCTTGATAGATTTCTACTTCCAGATCCCTCGCTGAGTCTAGACCTCACAGACTCATCTCTGTCCACACTATGCTGGGATTACAACTGGCTCACACCAATCTGTCTTTTATGTGGGTGCTGGAGCCACAAACTCCAGTTCTCATGCTTGTGTGGCAAGAGCTTTATCTACTGAGCCATCTCCTGACTCTCTTTTCCTCTTGCTAAATCTCTCCCTTATAATTTACTCTATACAAAGAAGCTACAGAGATCTTTGAAGTCTAAAAATCAGGATGGCTTCCCTATGAGATCCAACAGCTTAGGAAAAACTGTATACTCTCCTCTGCTGGCTTTTCCAGCCTCCAATCCCACTCCTCAAACTTCGCACACCTCAGGGTTTTCCCTTGAACATACCAAGTAATTTCTGAGCTCCTGACCTTGGCACTCATCCCACACTTCCCTGATGGTTTCTGTGCCTCTTTCAGGTCTCAGCTCAGGCTTTCTCTGCAGAGAGGCCTTTTCTTGACCCTTTATCTAAAGTAGTATGTGTAGGTCTTTATCCCACTACTTTATCTTCAGAGTATTCCCTACTCCCTGAATTTAAACCTGTTTTGGCATATGTTTTTTTTTTTTTTTTAAATATTGATGAGGAGTGTAAGCATCGATCTTTCTTCTTTTATTCACAGCTGAGTCTCCAGCACTTGATACAGGGAGATGTTTGTTGAACGAATATGTGCATACTTTATGGGACTGGTATATTGCCAAAGAATGCCCCAAATTGTAAATTCCAAGTTCCTATATTCCAAGTTCCTGCTGCACTTAACCATGGGAGGCTTGGATATACCTTTCAATTTAGTTTCTTTTTTCTGTTTCAGTCCTCTCTAATAAATAGTGACATTATCTTTGTGAAGTTGCATGCCCCATGGGAAGTCCTTGGAAGATATGCAGAGCAAATGAATGTACGGATGCCTTTCAGGTAGGTGTAAATGTGTTACCCCCACTACTCACTCGCTCATCCATTCTCTCTCTCTCTCTCTCTCTCTCTCTCTCTCTCTCTCTCTCTCTCTCTCTCTCTCTCCCTCTCCCCTGTAAACCTAATGACATTCTCTCCTGGAACAAATAAAATCATGATGCAGGTTGAAAAAGCCATTATGGCAGAAAATCTTCTTAATGTTTAGAAAATGCAAATAAATCTTCACGCCCACAAGTGACTCTTTCCTGCTGCCAAGGAGCATTTCCAAGTAGCATTTGCATTTTGAACAAGTCATTTCTAGAATTTCTGTGTATTGTGGCTTTGAACAGCTAGACACTATGTACCATGGTGTTTACTGAGCGGTCCCTTCCAGGAAAAAATAGTTAAAAATCTGTTTTTCAAGAAATTCCACAAAATACAATCTTTTGAAAATAATCCATTTTTAAAATTAAGAAGTCATAAATTCTGTACATGCACAAATAATTGGAGTGAATACTTTGTATAAATTGTGAGGTTGTTTAAAAGGATAAATTTGCCTTCATCTAATGGTGGCTATTCTTATTTCATTACTGGTTAAGGAAATGTGATCTTCATTGGCTAGATAAAAACAAAATGAGATAGTAAGCCTGAAACTACAAATGCAAGGATGTGCTTGAGGGAGTAGGGTGCAGGAGAGAGGCGACTCACCAATGGAATCTGCTCAAAGGCAGAATGACTTGGTGCCAGGGATAGCTCAGGAGTGGCTTGTGTTAAGTACTTTGGCTTTTTAGCCTGCCAGTAAGACCAACACAGATGACAAGAATTGGGCAAGATGCTATCAACTCTATGAAATTCCTCTTCGTGGGCTGTGAATGTCATAGAAACTGGCAGTCTGTTAAGCTCAGAATGGGGAGAGGGAGCAGGGAGAAAGGAGAGAGGGGGGGGAGATAGATTTGTAGGTTTACAGATCTACTGAAGGACAATTTCCAATTTCCATCAATAAGCCATAATATATGTTTCAGAACATCTTTTTTTTTTTCTGTCTTTGGTCTTTATGTCCTAATATCAAGTCAAAATGTAGGCTGGAGTTTCCAGCATCTGTTTTCCTGTAAGCAAAATCCATGAAATAGATTAAGTGTAGTTCTGAGCTTATGATTTACTTCTGTACTTAATGTTGAGAAGAAAATCTGGGAAGTCAAGGACCCATATATGCATATGTATACACACATATACATAGACATATACAGATACTCATGCATACATACATACATACATACATACATACATACATACATACACACATACTCATATGTACATGCACACACACACATATATATACATACATATATATGCACATGTACACACACACACACATATATACATATATATACATACATATATATGCACATGCAAATACACAATAAGAAGAAAAGAGAAACAATTTTTGTGCCAAAAGCTGCTATGCTAAAATAATTAAATCCTACTACTTGACAATGATTTAACTATCATTTTATATATATTCTATGTATTATATGTTATATATAATGAAATATATATAATATAAACTGATACCATATTATGCTTAAAAAGAAAAAGGGGTAAAAGTGCTTTAATTACATTTTGATAGAAACTGATATCCCTTCCCCTGTCTAAAACTTACAATCTTTATATCAAGAATATACTTCCATGATAAAGAACCTAAAGAGACAGAAACCTATATGATGTTAATTCCAAGTCAAACCTCCCAGTACTTAGAAGGACTTCACATCTAACGGGCCTGGCCTGACTATCATGGAAACATATTGCACGTACATTTCATGGCAGAGAAGTGCAGCCTCAAGGAGCATGAAGAGGTTTCTTACACAGCATCAAGAGTCTATGACTCAAGCAGTAGGATGAAAATGAACTGGAGTAATAATCAACCCTCATGTGTAGAAACTCCTACAGGAAATCAATTCAAGAAGAAAATGCTCTTATGTGTGACAGTAATGGGCCTCATTAATACTGATATGATTTTCCCCATGCCTAATATTGCATATTATAACCTGCATGCAAACCTTCATGGTTGTGTCTTGCCCTCCATTTTCACATGTGGCTCTAGCCTGAGATCGTTGTAGGAATATGTACAGATATCAGTTCAGCTGAACGCAAACATTCTAAGAACCTTACGTAATCTGTTACTTTCAGTAGACAGTACTTCTAAATCTCAGGTTTAGATTCACTCTACAATCATTAAAATGAAATGGAAATTTGGGTTTCTTACAGGAAATTTCAAATAAATCTGCTTCTTAAGTACCTATGTGTCCATAAATGTATGGTTTGAACATAATAGAGTGTTTTTGAGAAGTTTAAAGAAGGTAGGGTTAGAGCACAGTGCCTCTCACATTCCCACCTTCTACAGGTTTCTTACCAACATGTCATACTAATGTGTGAATTGCAGTTAACAGACCAATATTAGCATATTATTAACTAAAGTCTAAAGCTTATGTCTCACTCATATACAGGTTTGTAAATATATATCATTATGTGGTATCATTCAAAATCAGATACATAGACAGACAGGTAGGTGGATAGATAGATAGATGTTAGATAGATAGATAGATAGATAGATAGATAGATAGATAGATAGTTAACCATACAGAAGATGGGTTACTAAAACCCCATGTTTTACCTGGCTCAAACATCTGGCATCTGGCTTTGTGTTCTCTGCAACTATTGACCCAACTGTGGCAAATAATTTTTGATATATAAAATTCCCTCTTTGCACAAAGGGAAGTAGCATAGTGACCATACACATAAAGTACCTCGGTTTCATGACTGATCGTTTAATAGACACCTGAACTATGGAAAGGAGATTGGGTTTAATCAACCTGAATTCTCATTTGAATATTTTACATTAATTAAAGTAAAGCAATATGGTATCTTTATTGTGTCCTGTTCTTGGTTTTTTTTCCCCTCCTAGGATCAGTGTATTTACCTATTAAGTTTACCTATAAGCAGGCAGGTGGTTATGCCCATGTGGGTATTTATAGTTGGCTACTGATGCAACCTTTTCTTGTACTAGATATGAAATATATATGTTTTTAATATCTCTCTCAAAACCATGAAACCCAAACTGCTATATAAATATTACATTAATATAATAGTATGTCTGTTAAATTGTGTATATTGCCCCTAGTCCATCTCTGAGTTTCACTGGACAAAAGTCGATGTCCACTGAATGCATGCAAAATACTAACCTCCCTGTGCATGTACTGTAGGCCAGAAGTACCCTGCAAATTTATAGTAATGAGAAGTTTCATGACTCAGAGTGCATACCCTGTGTCCCTACTACATTTCTCACTGTTAATCTCTCTTTAGTTTTTTTTCTTCTTCTTCTTCAGCTCTTACAGGCTTCTATCTTCAATCTCCTTTCCTTCCTTGCTAGTTCAAACTGTAACTGACGATGGGTTTTCTTCTCGACTGGCTTCATTTTTGCTGTTCTTCCAGGAGAAAAATCTATTACCTGCCCCGCCGGTACAAGTTCATGAGCAGGTTAGTAGCATGCTCTGTACTGATGGTGTTGTCTGATGACTGCTGTACCCTAACAATGACAAGGAGCAACAAGCCTAGGAGGATGTCACATGAGAGAATGACTATCATGCATATCCCAAAAAGAACCCTTTCGCATTAGCTTGAAACACAAAACCAAACCAAACCAAACCAAACCAAACCAAACCAAACAAATGTCCTTCCCAGAGTCTGCCCTTCATCTGTACCCCTGGGAGCAGTGCATGCCATCTGCAGGTGTGTTGAGGTTGTTATCCATTTAGCCTAGTCTGGAAAATGAATTGCCCCAAATCCCAGCCAATCAGAGAAATTCTAGCCTCAGTTATTGTCTTGCACATAAATTCCTCACTGCGGCTTATGTAATTTGAGACTTTGAAGTGAAAATGGTCTCCCAAGTTGTCAGCTACTCCTCTGTTCAGTGAGATGGTACCTCTGCCCTTGGTATCAGTGATGCTTGGGTAATACAATACTCAGATTGTACCTTACTCCAGAGCTCTCATGGCTCTTTGTGTGTAAGAAGGAATCCATTGGATGCCCATTATCCTTGCAGTCACTTGTATCCTTCCACAGCTTGTTTTCCTTGTTCTAATAGAAGCCAAGGAAAAGGGGGAATGTGTCATTGGTATTCTCAACTTGGCTTCAGTTTGGAATCAGTTGGTGACTCTAACATCAAAATTTTAATTGATCTTTTATAAATCTTAAAAATGAGCTGATGTCTTAAATGGCAATCCCTTGGGTGTCTCTAAAAATCATTCAGATAATTCAATTAAGTGAGATTCAGTATTTAGATCCATTGTTCATAGTCTGTATATAACATAAAGAATATATGTAATATATAGTGTATTCTTTATACTCGATTTATATTTTTGTGGAATGGTAAGTTACACTGGTGGGTGTCAAGTACACATGTATCAGAAAGAATGGCAAGAAAAGCAACTTCCATAGAACCTAAGATGTTGCGGTTTCTCATAATTTCTCTGTGAAGTTCTTCTACTGGGCAATAGGTCTAGCACTTGCATTCAGCATGATTTGGATTATGTTTTACCATGCAATTGTCTTTCTTAGAAGTCTCATACAACATGTCAGCCCAGGTCCATAGTTCTCAAATTTCATCCAGCATCAAAATTACCTGGTGAATTTTAAAGCACTGATTTCTAGGCCCCACCCACACTTCTGCTTCCATCTCTATACTGCATCATTTCTACCACATGGGTTTCCTGAGGGATTCATATGTATAGCCTGTGCTCATAAATGACATGTTAATGATCACTATTTGGGATGTCTATGGAAATATCCTTTCTTTCCACCTTCTGAAATTGTATCCACTCCATATCTCACTTCGATCTTGTTTCCACCAATGAATAGTCTGCTAATTCTGGCAAGTCCTGATTTTATTTGCCAAGTAATCATTTATATTCCACATAGTCTCCATATATGTGCCACTATGTGTGTGACTGTGTGACTTACACCTCAGGGTCATACTGGCGGCTGTACTTCTCTAATCAGCATCTTGAATTCTGCATTGCTGCTCCAGGTAACTTAATCGTTTTGGCGCTCTTCACTCCCACTGTCATTCTGGGCTTTAATTATCTCCTGCCTGTCGTAGATAATTTCCTATTCCAGCCTCTGTTGCAACTTCTTTCAAATTGTCTTCCTTGGCCAAAATGAAGTCAAAAGGTTTGGCTTAAACATAGACCTGGATACACCATCTTCATGTATATCTTGCCTCTTTTTTTCTGTCTATATTAAGGTATTATGCCAGTTTGGATTTACATATTGTTGCAGAGTGGTCCTTCTGGATAGTATTTTATTTACTCACACCAAGATAATATATAACTGGTCCTCAAAAAAACCCTGTTCCCATGATTGGACTTTTTGAGTAGGTCAAAGATGCCTCTTTCTTTTCTCCCATCGGTACCCTTTATTACCATCACCTCATGCTATAATCTGTGGTAGAGATTCCCATCTCCTTACTGAGATAGTATGGAAAGCCAAGGATAGCATTCTCTGTTCAGCATCTAGTACCTAATTTGTGGGCTAGATGAATTCATAAATCTTATACATGTACAAGAGGAGTCAGGTAGGAGGGAATATGGCCACAAAAGAAAAAGGAGAAGGAGGAGGAAGAGGATGAGGAGGAGGAGGAGGAGGAAAAGAAAAGAAAGAGGAGGAGGAGGAAAAGGAGGGGAAAGAGGAGAAGGAAGAAGAGGAGGAGGAAGAAGAGGAAGATGAAGATGAAGATGAAGACAAGGGTGAGGAGGAGGAAGAGGAGGAGGGGTAGGAGGAATCAAGTCTGTCTAAAATGAGAGACACTGACTTTTGGCTAAAATATTTTCATAACAATGAAAGATGGGTGGATAATAAAGACATAAATGATGGCAAAAGAAAACAAAATCTCAAACCTCAGTGAGATGTTGATGTCAGCAAATCCTATCATTCTTGATCCCCTTAAACCTCTTCTGGGTGGTCACCTGGTTCATATTTAAACATGCTGGAAATAGGGACACCCATGGCAGCAGCTCTGATGACGAGAAAAATCTTTAAAATAAGCCATAATAGTATCTCTCTCTCTCTCTCTCTCTCTCTCTCTCTCTCTCTCTCTCTCACACACACACACACACACACACACACACATACACACACTTTGTCCCTCTCTTTCCTTCTATCCTTTTTCTCCTTTTCTCTTTAGCCTTCATTTTTAATCATAGTTCTGCCTCCTAAATAGACTAAAACTAAATTTATACATAAAAAAAGCAAAGTAGCTAAAATGGTACTTGGAAATGAAATTTTAGGGTGACAGGTTAGCATTTCACAGGTGTTTGAAAATTAAGAGTTGAGAAGGAAATTTCCCTACTTTTAAGTAGGAAAAATACAGTAAAAGAGTGGAGATCCAGCAGGTACCCATGTGTGCTGAGGGAGATGCTGGTTTCTTTCAATAATTTTGCATTATGACTCAGTAGATTTCAAGGGCATTTGGTGTCCTGAAAGCCACTGGAACTGACTGATGGTGAAGCCATCCAAACAGAAAGTAAAGTTAGATAAACCAACAGGATGTCAGTGTCATAGAAGCCACAACACTGGCCAGGAGAATATATAGGATTTCCTAAGAAAGATGTAAAGAGTAAAGAAAAAAATCCAGCAGCAATTTCTTTTTAAATATGCATTATGGGGATGAGAAGAGATAGAAGAGAATGGGTGTGACACTTTGGGAACAGAAGGAGAATGGAGGGCAGGTGATGTCAACAAGACTAGGGACAAGTTTCTATAGAAGTGTATGTTCTTCAGTTTCTCATGGGCAGTGATAAAAGAGAATCTATTTAGCATATTTATAAGTCATTAATGATGGCCATAGTAGAAGTCTTTGTGGAATAGTGTTCTCCATTATGCATCAGGATTATTCAACAGCTGTTAAAAATGCAGATGGCTGGGTCCATCCTCAGGATTTCTGATTCAACAAGACTAGATGCAGTTGATGAATTACATTTTTCTTAAATATGAAATGATGCCAGTGATGGTGGGCAAGAGCCATGTCTTTCATTGTATCTTTTTTTGGTCAAGAATCTCACTCTGTAATCAGGCTGACCTGGAATTCACTATGTAGCCCATGATAACCTAGAACATGCAGAAATCCTTGTTCTTCGGTCTCTGAAGTTTTGAGATTATTGGCACACAACACATACTAGGCTAAAGGCAACATTTTTCGGACTCATAGCTATAGAATGGAAGTTAGTAGGAAAGCTTCAGAACCAATGAGTGTTCACTGCAGTGTTGATAAGCAACACAGAAGATGGAGAAAGAAGGACCAGGATTTAGAGCAGGAGTCAACAGGAGGGAAACAGAGGAGATTTCGTTTATGAACAAACACATGTTCTTCAAGTGTGAAGGATAGTTTGAATGAATATGAGCTTGCTTCCAGAGCTAGAAGAATGGCTTAATAAATGTTTTCTAGACAGAAAAAGTTGATATTCCATGCAGAAATTCCTGTCTTGGGAGAACGGAGGCAATGGAATATCCTGGAAGATTATGCCAGAATAAAAGAAACTCCAGTTATGATGGAATGTCACATTGATTGGTCAAGGCTCTCTGGAGAGAAATCTTCAGTGCTGATATGCAGTGTTTGGTTTTGGACACCACTGATGTAACGGGATTTTCCAAAGTCCAGTGTCTACTGGCTCATTTAAAGTGCAGTTAAAAAGGAAGTGTGATATGTATTATACTCAGTGATTCTTCCCAGGATAGACTAATTGAGGTGATGAAGAGAGTCCACCTCTTGTAGCTTACTCTCAAATTCAAGTACAAGGAACAGCTGCCACTAGTGATATTAATAGCACCCCGGCAACAAAACACTTGACTGTCAGTGTTCCGAATTCTCCTGTGCTTATTCAATCTATTGTTCAATTTCCTCTATACAAATTATATTTAATCATATTAGGCCATGGAGGGACTCTCCAACCCAACCTATCTCCTTTAAGAATAAACATATCAAAAAGTCTAAAGTATTTTTTAGCAAGAATAAAACATCTTTTCATAGATACCTTTATTTAAAAAACTCAGCCCATTCCCATAAACGTACTCATGTAGTTTAGACTCATATATCTGTAATAAATGCCCTTTTAGTCCATGTACCTGGTCTATTAACCACTGCTTTGATTCTAATCTCTAGACAGGTTTACAGGCTTTATAAATTATCTATCTAATAAAGGGGGAGAATTTATCATCTTTTCCTTGCCGTTTTTTTTTCCTCCCTAGGATAAAATGATCCTGGAAAACAATCTTCAGAAAATATTACAAAGTAACAAATGTAATTATTGTGGGCAATTATAGTTGAAGTCTCATAACTCTCCTTTGCCCTACCCCCCACTGTGGGCCTTCTGCCTGAGTTTATCCTCTGATATACTGAACAGAAGTAATGCTGGGCCCTCTATATTACAGACTCTGTTCATTACAATCATATCAGATGTACAGACAGAATGAGAAATGGCTTGTATTTTTCCATCTCTACTATTAAATTTTAATATGTGTAAATGTTCCAGAGTGCCTTGGAATCGTCTATAAGGTATGTAGGCTATGCTCCAGATAGGATCCCTGTGACCTAAAAGAATGACATTAGCTTCCAAAGATACCTAATTCCTATCCACAGAGATGCTGTGAATGAAGAGGACCCAGCTCTAAGAGGAAAAAGAAACATGAGCCTCCTACTGTCTGTCGGCAGTACAGGAAGACTTCACTTCCAGGAAACAAGGCCAATGAGCTATCTCTGCTAAGAAAAACTACCACCAAGAGCTCATCCATCTTCTTTTTATCATATCATCTCTCAAAATGCACTGCTAGAAATGCAAGTCTGTAATATGCTGATCTAGGGGAAAGCAAGTGTCTCTAAAGAAGGCCTGTTTCGCTCTTGCACTTAAAGCTCAGGGAGGATTGTGGGAAGAGGGGTGGGGGAAGCATAAAAGCCAAAGGACTAGGAGCTGGCTGGGAGACTGTCTCCTAGTAATGTCAGAAACTGTAGCCATAAAGTCTCACCAACATGACCTCGCAGACATGAGCTAACCAAGGAAGACACCAATGAACATATTGAACTGGATGGGGATGCCTGTGAACCTTCCTGCACAAAGAACTAGAGGCAGCTGAAGAAGAATGCTGGGAGAAGGGAAGGTGCTCTTCCCCAGGGAAGAGCACACCAACTGCTTGTCCAATGCCTTATGGTCAGCACTGAAGACAAACATACATGTAACATTCTAGGGTATTAACAGGAGATTACATGGATATGGATATAGGTAGATATAGATGATGATATGGATATGGATATAGTTATAGATATAGATAGATAGATAGATAGATAGATAGATAGATAGATATAGATATATGCATTCAATAACAATTAGTGAAAAAGAGAAGCCATGAATTTGAAGGAGAGTGGGAGGGTTTGGAAGGAGGAAAGGAAAGGGAAAATGTTGCAACTATATCATGATCTCAAAATTAAAAATTTTAAAAGGAAGGCCTGTTTCATAAATTCAGTCTGGTCAAGTCACTAGTATTTATTGACTTCTTGTAGGTAGTTAGGGCTCGAGGGATACAAAGGAAAAGAGATTTTCTTCTGTCCTTCAGGATATACATACAGCTTCTAAGTTGAGATAATTTATAAAGGCCTTTAATGGGCCAGCACATCGGGTGTAAGGAAAGTCCTCTGCATGTGACCTTTCCTCGAGTCATCCCCACTCCTAAGGGTCCTAAGGTTTACATGAAGCCTTCCTAAGACCCTCCCGGGGTGGCCATTCATCCAGAGCTGGAGTGCCTGCCGATTTGCTTGTGTTGCTTTTGTGGCATTTTTCTAGAACCCGAGCTGCCCTAAAGGCTGGAAAGCCCCAGACTCACCATCCAAAGAAATTTCTGCGAAAGTAACTCACCTTGTCGTTCAGATATAAACTTATGTTCAGACCAGACATGCCCACATGGGTAATCCGTCTTCTCTTTATTGATTTACCTGTACCATCTATATGGGGGTGTTTGCTCAGTAAATAGGATAAACAGAACAGAGTAACAATGTATCCAAACAAAATCAATGCTAAGCCACTAAGCCATGGCTTTGTGGGACTTTCCCTCCCACCCATCTCCTGGCAAGGGAGACTTTGAGAAGTAAGCAGCAAGCTTGTTCTAAGAGATGACTGCAGTGCCTTCTGGTTAACTAATTTCACCTTGTAAACATCTCAGTAAATCTCAGCTTTTCCTCCTTGGAGATGTTCATTAGATGTGATATAGGCCTGATGACTCCCTACCCTGGCATATAGGGGATAATTGTAATCTTTGTGTCTCTACTGGGAACTCTTTACTTCAAAATTCTGTAGTCATTATCAGTTTCTTTCTCCTAAGAGCCAGCACTAAATGGGGCCCTTTACACATCCAAGGAATTGTGTAAGCACTGCCATTCACTGTCCTGAGTAATACTCACACTCTCTTACTCTCTTACGTGATGGGCACCATCATCTCAGGCAAGCTTAGTCACTCACACTCACCCAGCACTTCACTCAGTTAGCAAACTAGGCAGATAGACTATGAGTCAGCCTCTAGCTGAGGCTGAGCTCATCCCTGTATGTGGAAGATTCTATACTCACTGTACCACATTATGTTCCTCAGTACATTCATTTACAATGATATGCTCAGAAAACTATTGCCCAACCCATCCACCACCAACAAAGTAGTAATAACATAAAGAACACATAATTGGTGACCATTTTGGAGATGATGGCACTAAAGCTTGATGAGAGTAAACAGCTTATTATAGGTCTAACTGGGGCACAGAGACAGGCTGGAGAATTCCAGCACAAGCTTCATGCTTTCTGGCCCACTGGCTGTTTTTCTCCTTTGCGTGGTTGTAGTCTGAGATTGGCTGTATAGATACAGAAATGTGTTTGTGACAGCAGCCTAGGGGAGCTCAGATTTGCTGTGTTCTTGCACAGAGACATGGGCTGTCCTCCCTGCCGGGGAGGTGGGAGCACACCCTGTGGGGTGGCAATCTTATGATCTTGGGAGCCAGGCTAACCACAGCCTGGCCTCTAGGGCAGGTCAGACTAACACTGTAATTAAGAGCTGCGTTCGCATAATTCATTACCTCAAGCTGTTTTGCACAGACCAACATATAATTATTAACCTGATTCAGAAGTCAAAAGTCCTACATTTGGGTTATCAACTGATTTCTTTGCTCAAGGTCTTCAAAGGCCAAAATCATATAGGTCAGCTGGGCTCTTATCTGGACCACTGGAAGGTAACCTGCATCCAGACTTCTTTAGGTTGCTGACATGGTCCCAGTGGATGCCATCAGAGGGGTAAAGTCATCATCCTTGCAGGCTGCTGGTGAGAAGTCAATCTTGACTTCTGAAAGTGAGGCATCCTAGTCCTACTTCTCCTCAAAAGCAGCCATGAGGATCACATTCTTCTTTCGCTCTCATCTCCCCTTCTATGATGTCTCTCCTGCCTCCACCTAGAGATGGGTCTCTGGCCTCTTAACTTCTCTTGTTGTTAATTTGATCCCATCTGACTCATCCGGAATGTTCTTCTGTAAGTCCTACAACCCTGCTTCTTTCTTCGAAAGCTCGTGTATCACAGAGCCTAATTTACAAATTCATGGCAATAAAGGGAGCAGTGCTACCAAGCAGGAGAAATCACAGAAGCTACTGGCTTTGTTTGACTGTTGGTGTCTATTACTGTGAACAGTGAAGCTCACAGAGTGGGTCTTCTGGAACCTGGATGGTCCAGGCTTCATTTTGCATCTGCACAGTGGTCCAGCCCAACATTCCTATGCCCAACAAATGTCTTTTTATTTGAAAAAAAAATTTTTTTAATGTTTTCCTTCCACTGTAGTGTTTTGCTTTGCTTATTTCTTTGTTTTTGTTTTATAAGATATGATCTCAGGTAGCCTGGGCTGGCCTTGAACTCCTAATCCTGCTGCTGTTTCCCAAGTGCTTGGTGTATAGCCTTATAGTGTTTTGGAAAGTCCAGTTCTTTTGCTCCCTACCACTTTCCTGGTGTGTACTCCTGTAAAAAAAAAGCATCGGTGCTTGCTAAGTGTCTGGAAACATCTCCAAAGCTTTTCACATACATCATCAATTATAGACTTACTAACCACCCTGCAGGCCAAAAGGATGACCATCGTGTTGGCAGTGATGGTGCCAGTCATTAATGTCACCCTGTTTCATAACTCTTAACTCAGGAAGGTTAAGTGACATTGCCGATAGACAACAGAAGCTGATTTTAGACACGATGGTAACAAGGGCAGCTTCACCATTCCTGCCAAGCCAACCCCTCTACTTCAGTCTTCCTTTTCCCCTTCATTTTTCAATTAATTAATCATTTTCATGGCTCTTCACCGTCATCACATTCCATTCAGATCGTGGTGACACAGCTGGTTGCCGAAAGCTGCCACTTTGTTCCCTCTGAGGATTTACGTTTGACTTCTCCCACAGCTTCATTTGTTTCCGTCCACACCGAGAGCTGTTACTCAGCTGCACTGAATTCATAGTCAGTGCACACAGCTTCTGCAAAAATGCAGTCCAATTAGCACCACATGCTGGAGGTGTGTGGCAAGTAAGAGCCCCGTCACAGAAAACTCTGGGCCAATGGCTTTTTCCTTGAATGAACTATGAGGCAATCAAATGAAATGGAAGGCCACCAGCTCACTGTAGGAAACCTACTTTGTGAATCTGGTTAAGGAAGACATCAATGACCTTAGACAAGTGAATTACTTTAATGGGAAATGTTGAAAAGCAGACTATTTTTTAAAAAAAAATATGATAAAACATCATAGTTCATTTTCAAAGTAAAAATTGATTTAAAAAAATAGAGTTCAAACTGTTTCATATGTCATTATGTTTTGTTCTCCTGGTTGCTTGTGGCTTACCTTGTTTGAGCATCATAGTAACACTGCCTTCCTATGGTACGCTTCATAGTGTGCCTTCTGTTCTTGTTGTGAAACAATTGGATAAGAACTACTGTTCATAGCTCCTTTACCAAGCTACAGGATTTAGCAGTAAATTTGTCTAGAACTTAGATTTTCTTTGTGGATGGTCTTTTTGATACTGCTATAATCACATTGCTTAATGTAGATGTGTTTATAGCTTCTTGATTTAATTTTGGTCATATTCCTGTATATCTAGAAATTTATCCATTCCTTCTAGATCTTTCAATTTTCAAATTTAAGCTTTCAAAGTATTTCCTAATGATTCTTTGGACTCTTTTATAACACTACTTTTCCACCCATAACTTTATTAATTTTGTTTTCTGTGATCTTTCTTTTGGCTGAGGGTTTATCAATTTTATATATCCTTTTAATGGACTAAATTTTGTTTGACTGATTCTATGCATGATTATTTACAGTTCCATTTCATTGATTATCTGCTACCTACTATTTGGGAATTTGGTTTGTTGTTGTTTTCCTAAAATCTTAGGAGGGCATCATTAGGTTATTAATCAGGCCTTTCAGATTATATTTAAAGTAATGTTAATAGTTACAAGTTTCCTCTTAGAGCTATTTTACCCGTATTCAGAAGGATATGATCAATTGGACATCATTTGAATTTGACTCTAGGAACTTTTAAATGTCATTCTTGATCATTTCAGTAACTTGCTGGTTATTAAGATTGAGTTCCTCAGTCTCCAGGTATTTGAGTAGTTTCTGGGTTCTTATGGCTGTTGGTTTCTCATTTTATCTCACTATATGCTCTTACAGTACATAAAAATTATTTGGTCCTAGTATATGTGTTAGTTTTAATATAGTTTTGTAGAGTGAAATTTATTTTAGAGAGGGTTCCATGAGTTGCCAAAATAATTTTTATCCTATATCTTTTGGTTGCAGTATGCTGAAGATATCTTTTGAGTACATTTGGACTAAGATATAGTTTAAGTCAGAAGTTTCTTGATGCTTTTCAGTTTGGAGGCCCTATTAAAAGATGAGAGTATAATATTTAATTATCCACTATTATTGTCTTACTCTGTCAGTTCTTATCTGACACATGTTATGTGTCATTAGTGCCTATTTTATGAAATTGGAAGCTTCAATGTTTTTTATATTCATAAAATGTGTATGAATCTGTGTGTGTGTGTGTTGTTGTTGTTGTTGTTGTTCCCCTTATTACTATGTGATGGTTATTCTTCTGGATATATTAGTTTTGAAGTCTACTTTATCATGTATTAGAGTTGCTAAGCAGGTTATTTGGGGTTTCCATTTGCTTAATAGATGGATGCCAACTCTGTAGATATCGTTGCCCGTAAGGTATTTTTCTTGAGACATTAGATTATCGGATCTTGTTTCTTTATCAAATTAGCTAATCTGCCCCTCTTTGTTGGAAGTTGAAGTATTCGATTTTAAGGTTATTATGGAGATAGTTTGCCAATTCCAGGAATCTTGCTGGATGTTTTTCTGGTTGGTTAGATTATTGTCTGTTCTATTCTTTCTTCATTGTATTAGTTTTAAGCCCTAGCTGATGAGCTAAATTGAGAAGTTCTATCTTTTGGAGTAGTGGTTCTCAAGCTTGCTAATGCTGCAACCCTTTATATATCGCCTCATGTTGGGGTGACCCCCAACCATAAAATTATTTTTGTTGGTGCTTTGTGACTGTAATTTTACTGTTATGAATTGTAATGAAAATATCTGTATTTTCTGATAGTCTTAGGTAACCCCTATGAAAGGATTATTCAATACCCCCAAAGGGTCATAACACACAGATTGAGAACTTCTGTTTTAGAGGACCCTTGGTCCCTTATTTTGTCATGTTTCTTATCTTTCTAGGTCTCAATTTGTACATTTGATTGTCTCAATGTACCTAGTTTGGGGGAGATTTCTTATCAAAAAGTCTATTTTTCAAGAAAATTTAAAATTTTTAAGCTCTCAGAAATGCATATATTATTATATACTATATTGAACAATCCCCCACCAATACTTGTCTCTTCTTCTTGAGGGCTCAGTCCTCAACATCACTCAGATTATAACCAAGCTGCTGTAAGAGCCAAATGTAGAAGATACAAAAATGCATTTAAAATTGACTAAGACTCTCTACCACTTCACCAATAGGGAGAAAAGAACTGGGAAGAACTATGTCAAATGTGCTCTGAAGCTAAATATGTAATTATTATTTATTACACATTTAATAAATATTATTATTAATATATTTAATTATATATGTAAATATGTAAATAATAAGAACAATAAAGGAAGGAGATGGGAAAGGAAGAAATACAGGAGAGTCAAGGTTAAATAGATTTAAAAAAGGGGGATGGGAGGGGCAAAGAATGTTATGGGGGAGAAGAAAAGAATGAAACAACAGGAAAAGCAAAAAGCAAAAGCAGAGGTAATGTAAGCAGGGCAGTGGAAAAGAAAAACATGACCTTCAAAATAAAACCAAAATGTTACTAACCATAAAGAAGCAAAAGGAAAGGAAAATAGAAATGATTGCTCAATAAAAGTGAAAAAGTGCTTAAATGTAATTAGATAACCACATAAGGAAGAATTAGAAGCATAAATATTTTTAATACAATGAAGCAGAAGCACCACTAAACTGTAGTAATAACAATAAAGAAGGTGAACCCTAAGGAACTACAGAAACTGAATGTTAGCATGGCTTTTTCCTGGGCCACAGAGCCTTGGAGCCTTCCTACTGCACAGTGTGGAGCAGGGCCATTTGAACTTGTGGACTTGTGGTCTTTGCTGCGGTGACACTGTATCGAGTCTGTATGTGACAAGTGTCTGACATTTCCCATTTCCCAGAGCTCTCTCCACTTTGGCTGTTCCCCTTCTTTACATATCAGGGGTCTCTACTGCTCACACGGAGCTCTGGGTTCTGTGGGTTAGATAAGTTCCCTCACCCTTCCCAAACTCCTCATGCTATCCACCCCCAGGACAGCGAATCCTCTATCTACCTAGGGAATGTTTCCCAAGCTCATTCCAAGTGTGGGGAGGAACCGCAGCCCTGAAATTAATGTAGAGAAAGGACCTATCTTTTTACTTTCAGGGGCTTCTGGTATTAACCATCCACCCGGTGGGCTGCATCTCAGAGTTCTTGGGCTAAAGAGTGGTAGGTAGAGGTTAGAGTGGTTTCAGGATGCAGTCCATCTGGTGACTTAGGCTGAGGGCTACCAACTCCAATCTTACTCTTTCTTGTCACAACAACTGTGGTTTTCAGGTTGTCTCCCCCACTTCCACAGCTTCCCACTAAGGTTGTCTCTGACTTTGGGACTGTGGTAGGTTACATTTAGGACTCCCGGCTTGTGGTTGTCATGATTACTTAGAGCCCAGGGTAGCTCAATTTTAAACAATAGGTTCTCTCTTAAAACAGTACCCAGCCCTTGACCTTTAAATCATATACAGTAGTAAAATGGATTCCCTTACTGTGTTTGGCCTGTCCCTGAGAGAGGTTGCTGTCTTACCCAAATCTACAACTTGGTTTGAGACTTGGGAAGGTTGTAGACTTGTCCTGAAGGTATGACTACCAATCTTTTGTCTCCAGAGCCATCTATCTGACTTTTGAATGAGGTTTCTGCCTCTCCTCCCCCAAGCAAGAAATTCTGTGGCTTGAGCTTCGTGTAACTCAATTTCTTCATAATGTGACCTTTTCTGGGGGTTTTGTTGTTGTTGTTGTTTTGTTTTGTTTTTGGGGTGTTTGGGGTGTTTTTTTTTTAACCTTTGAGATATTTTATCAGCATCTTTGTGAACTTCTAAAGCTCTTTCCTCTTTCTCTCTCTCTCTCTCTCTCTCTCTCTCTCTCTCTGTCTCTCTCCTTCCTTCCTTCTTCATAGTCATGTCTGTTTCTCCCTGTACTGGCTCATCTCCCAAATGGGGTAATAAGGGAGGAAGTGTCCAGTCTTCCATCTTACCGAGAAACCTCAACTACTTGCTTAAATTCTTATTTTAAAAAGGGTAAGACATGGTAATAGTAGTTAGCACTTACTGTATACCAGACACCAAAGAAATACACACACACACACACACACACGAACTGAGTGTCATGATAACACCCATTTTAAAGATTAAATACTTGAGGCAAAGCATTTACAAAGGCAGAATTTGAATCTAGACATCTGAACATCGGAGTTCAAATTCTGGATCACTGTGCCATTCTGCTTCTCTAAATCATATCATGTATGTGGAGATTCTTTAGCTCAATGAAAGCAGTGCGCGCGCATGTGCGCCCCCACACACACCCTGCTAAAGCTTCTGTTACTATTTCCTCTATTCTCAGAATAATCCAGCCTTGTTATGCCAAGTCAGCCCAGTGATAGCTGCACTTTTGCACAGTCGTGAAGTGAATATCCACGCTGCCTTAGATCTTTCCTGTCATAGAGAACCAACCCTATGCAGTCTTCCTTCTCATTCACAGAGAAGCTAGAAATCTGCCAAAGTTTGTGAAACCAAGAAAGAAGACCAGGTTAAAAGAGCCCAGGAGAGGGAAAATGCTCTCATCTCCTACCTACCCTCAGATATCAGCACTGCTAGATCTCTGGCTTTCAGACTTAACAACAGAGCTTCACAAGACTGCAGAAGCTCAAAAGTCCTATGGGCTGCAGTCCTCAAAGCCTAGGACATTTCATGGTACTAGTCCAAGTATAAAGGCTATGGATCGCCAATGTTAGAGGCAGAGGTAAATACCAGCTCAAAGAGAACAAAATTATCCATCCTTTACCTTCTGCATCAGGATATCAACATTTTTGATGATCTATACCAGTCATGGACAAAGTGTTGGCTCAGTCTACCTTGGGGTCTTCTGAAAACAGGCTCAGAAACATACCTAAAGTCATGTTTGACCAGCTATCTGGGCATCCTTTGGCTCAATCAACATCACCTACGTTAACCATCAAGTTCACTAAAAGGTACACATTGTTACACAAATATATTAATTGGGAAAATAAGTCCTGCCTGTACATCTTCACTCAACAGGTATAGAAAGTGCTAAGGTATTTCCTTCTTTAGGGAAATTTGTTTCTTCTGTATCCCTCACATGTAATCCCTTTTTATCAGCAAACACATCAATCCCTAAAACCTAGAGTCTAGTCTGGTTAATTTGGGCTGAATAATTAATAACCCTTTGGGGTCCCTTCTGGATGTGCAAAGTACAAACAGCAGCTATGTATCATACCTCAAATGATGCTGTTTGGTATATGTACTTGCTCACTCAGAGAAAAGACGCTGCAGTGTAGCTACTTGAGGCAGCATATACATTTTGAAGTCTGGTGTGATTCTGCTTCTTCTAGTTGTTTACTATGAGCAGGGATGAGCTATTTCTATAAACTGGATAGTTATAAGCTAAATGTGCTCAGTAGTCAGAAGGACTGAGAACAATACCAACTTGGAAAGTGTCTTGTATAAACCACAGTACAACACTAGTCTGTTTTCCTTCACGTGATCCTTTTGTGCATGGTAGCCAGTGCTGCCTGTGTCCTGATATCCCAGAGCCTGGAGAACCATGGAAGCCATTTGAAAAGCACAGTGAAAGTGATGGAACCAGCTATGTGTCTGCTATCTAGTAAGGGAATGTGTGACAGGCAGGGAGTAGAATCCATGACAGCAGGTTCTCTGAACAGTCACAATGTCCCGTTGCCCTAGCCCCAAGTTAGGAACAGACAAGATGCTTCTCTGGGCTCACATTTTCTAGACACAAGATGAGTGGCTAACCTCTGCAAAATGTAGCGTTCTATGCTTATGTGTAAAGGGCTCCCTAGTTCCTTTGCTGAGCCTTCCAGTCTTGTAACCATTTGATCATTCATGAACAAGTAAGTGAATATGTTATTCAAAACTGTTCAAAGATAGCAATGCTGAGGCCACTTAGTGAACCTGAATGAACGATCTGGTTCCCCCTTTTCTCCCCATCTGAAAAGCAGCCTGTTGTGAGAGTGGTAAGAATCTGTGGAGGATATGGAGTCATCTTTATGGCTCCTGTGTTTCGGAGTGATGCTGACTTGCTGTACCCTTTGATCTTGCCTTCCCTGTGCCACAGGATCGATAAACAAATAAGCAGGTTCCGGAGATGGTTACCCAAGAAGCCAATGAGGCTGGACAAGGAGACACTGCCAGACCTGGAAGAGAATGACTGCTACACTGCCCCTTTCAGCCAACAAAGGATCCATCAGTGAGTGTTCTGTGGGAAAGCCAGCATCTTACTAAGGATGTACAGCATGACAGAGCCTTTGCCCCATGTGGGGGACAATGTAGAGGCCATTCCTCTTGAGTCTTTTGTCCCTGTCCTTTTTTTTTATATCAATTAAGGGAGGCTGTAACAACAATCCTACCATCTCAGGTGGCTTAAAGTGACTCCATTTTTTTTTTTGTTTTAATTTTATATCCATGTTTGGTAAATAATCCTTTCCATAGCAATTCAGAGACCTAGAGTCTTTCTGTCTTGTGGATCTTTCAGAGCCCAGACAGAGGAAGTGGTTCACACCTTCCATGCTGAATAAAGGTTTCGCTTGTTTTGCTTGCTTTTATCACAGTTTGCCGCTGAGTTGTCTTTTCATTCAGTATTTCACCAAGTTATCACAGGAAGAGCTATGTTACCTGGCAGCCTACTTGCCAGCTCATCTATCAGTCTCACACAGTAATTTGTCACTTTGGGTACGTGGGCAGAAAGAAAAAGTTGGCTGAGTAACAGTCGGGGAAAGAATTGCAATGGTGATCAAGAATTGCTCTGAACTTCCTAAGATTCCTNGATCCTTTTTTAAAAAATGGATTGCCAATTTTGATTGTTTTTTTTTTAAATGTAAACCAAATGACAGTTGTCAAGAGGTGCAGGGACTGCACAGTGGATGCATGTTTAGCAACAGAAAAATCAATTAAACTGCGGGAGCAAAGGAGAGGAGAAAAAACGATGCATAGATAGATAGTCAGCATCAAAATGTGTCTTGCTGAGAAAGATCAATGCAATACAATGGAAGCCATGGGAAAGCCTGTGAAACAGGCAAGCCCTGCGTCCCCACAGGTCTGATTGATACCAACCCAGCCTCATTACTTGAACGTATAAAACATGAAGCTCATAGCCCCAAAGCCTCCATGGAAATCAGTAATGAGATGGTACTCAATATTAATCCAGAGATCAGGATCTTTGGGTATTTTTTCAAGGAGATGAAAGCTGGCATGTTTTTTGCTTTTAGTTTAAATCCTGGAAGGTCTTTTAGACTAGTAATTGTTGTTTTAATCCTTCATGAGTGAAGACTGATTTGCTGCCTCGTTTTGCCTTTGCTTCTTAGCTGACTGAAAGTATGCATGGCACAGTGTAGAAGGAGCTCAAAGTTTTGGGATAATGCATGGGTACATGCATGGGTAGGTGAGTGAATAGATGGATAGGTGTGTAGATGGAAGGATGGAGTGGATAAGTGGATGGATGGATGGATGGATGGATGGATGGATGGATGGATGGATGGATGTGGGTAATTAGTGAACTATATGGATTATGGAAGTTTTGGGTTACTTTAAGGGAATGGAAGGTATGCCACCAAGTCTTCTCACCTGCATGTTCCCCATATCCTTGTGTTGAATAATGCTATTCACGAAGTCTCACAAACTTAGAAGCATCTAGATACAAACCAGAATTAAGTATTTTTAAATATGTAACAACTAAAGTATGAGAGCATATGATGATAGTAGTACTCCACAGTCTCACACATTTGAGAAGCCTTTGCCACATTTGCAAATCGAGTCATGAATATTAGTACAGCAGTCACTAATTCAATGTCTGCACCTTTCCAGGCATTATCTGAGTATATACCAAATAACACAGTAGGTGCATCTTAAAAGAGAATGGCAGTGCTCCAGATTTGGAAAGATATTGGCAAGTGATGGACGTTGACTACAAGGAAAATAATTCACATGGATATAGACTTGAGCAGCTAGGTAAAGAAGGAAATATATTCTAAGAAGATGAGAGGGTCATGTAGGAAAGAGCACAGACATTAAACACGGAGGAGTGTTTGGGAAACCACCAGTAGGTTTCTGTAAGTACTTATGAGAATATGATTATAGTGTACACAGAGGGTCCTGCGTTGTTGTTCAAAAATGGGGACCAACTTGCTGAAAATGGGACTTGAAGGAGGGCGACTGAAGAAGAAAAGAAGAGAGGCAGCTGCAATAAACATGAGCAGAGTTCAGGAGAAGCAGGAGAACAGAGGCATTTATTATCACGCCAATGGAGCATAAAAAATTAAACATGGTCCTGGAGTGTTATGGGTGATGAGAATTTCTTTTTGTTTAAAAATCGTTGTGCCACATGGGTAACATCCCTTGGACTGGTATGTAAAAGTAAGATGTGAAGACTGCTGGCTGCCAACTTGGAAACAGTTACTGGTATAATTAGAAAACAAAACTCCCTAAAGATGTTTTGAGGATGATATTAATGAGCTTAATTTAATCAGAAATAGCTGTTTAATGAGTTCTGGGAGCTGTTGCATGATCCCAGTTTTCCCCATGCATACCAAGAACTCACGTGATATGTTGACTTCGCAGAGCTTTTTTGTGTTCGTGCTGGAGTCAAATAGAATGACAGGAATTGTGATCATGAAAGCGGCATATAAAGTAGAACTGGAAGTTTAATGACTCATGTTCAAAATAGAAAAGTGTCTTAAAAAAAATCAAACACCCTTTCAATAATTCCCCCCATCTGTCTCCTATGCATGTGTTTTAGCCGTGCTGAGCTCTGACCTCCTTAAGTCACCTTCTACTTCTCTGTTCCCTCCTACACGTGTTCTTCCTTCTACCTGGAGTAACCTTTCCCTTAGACTCCCATCTTTCAGGATCCACCAAAGGCATTTCTCCCAGAAAACTTTCCATGGCATCTACTATAGATTCCGAGTACGCTGCAATCTTCCATGTCTTGGTGACATCTTTCTTTTCCTTGGTTAGTATGCTTTCTCTCAAACTACCAGTCCCACCATTTTCAAATCCCATAGAAAATGCTTCAGTGAGAAAAATAACTGAATACACAAAACTAATAACAGAATGTGTGGATGAGGAGCAGGTGCTCTGGAGTCAGCAGACTGCGCACTCACCTCAAACCAGGTTCAAGTCCCTTCTCCGCATGGACTGCCTCTGTCATTCCCTGTGTCAGCACATGGCACCTATGCTTATCCAGTTGTTGGAAGTCAATATCATATTCACCGTAAACTCATATGATATATTGATAAGTACACCCAATAGCCTCTTTCATAGCTCTTGTGAGTCAGCCTGTGGATTATTTCTAACTATACTCATCCCACTGTGAAGAGCAGAGTATGCAGAGACAGCTTGTGCCTGTTCACTGTCCTCTCCAACCCTTCTTTCCCATTACTCTCTCGGGCTTTGGTAACCACCATTCAACTCTCAACTTTCTTTAGATTTTTAATATATGATCTGGTTGTGAATTGTTCCAAGTTTCAGAGTTCGGCATCTGTGTTTCTTCCTAAAGAAGCCACCCTGACCCCTTTCCTTTCTGTCAGTCATTCTGAAGATCGGATATATTTGTTCTATCCTCTTTCAGAAACCTATTTTTAGAAACCATAGGAATCTGGCTTGACTGTGGTAGACAAGTCCATTTAAGCATTAATTTATTCCTCTTCTCCTCTTTCCTGGGGATGTTGCTCTGCTTAAGTAGCCCGCTGCCCTTTATTCTGAAAATGGCATTAGCAGAAACATCCTTGAGACAATTGCTTTGTAAGGTCAATACCTATAATAAAGGTTTTCTATGGGTACTAGATATTAAAAATGAGATGAGAGTCCTGTTATTTTTTGTAATGCATATGCAAAGAGATTTTTCAGGAAATGGATCTATTTTTGAATTGCCCTTTAAAAAGTATGCTAGGTGTAGATAGGAATATTTCCCCATTTTTCCTTATGTTTACCATTACCATCATTGATACATTTCTTTAGTTTGTATCCTTAGAGTTAGGGGCAATCGGGTACAAATTATAAACTAGTACAATGCACAAGACAATAATCTCCACAAAGAACTATTCACCACACAAATTGTTGGATACTCATGTTGAACTATCACCTTCAAAGACTACAGTGATACATTTTTTCATTTCAAACGATGCTAATTTGGTATATCTACCATAGGCAATTCCTATATAGGAACAAGAGGGTAGGACTGGGCCAGAGAGCCTAGCTTCACAGGATCCAAACCCTGGAATCAATGATATTTGAATAAGTCTTCAGGAATTCTTTACCTCCATTTTTCTCCTGATTTAAAATGTGGGTAATAGCCATACCTAGCTCATATGAGTATCACAGAGATAAAAATCAAAATATGTCAGGAGACTTGGGAGCAAATCTATTTCTTGGCATTTACTAACTTTTAGAGGCTGCTGCATTCCTAATTTATGCCCCTCCCCCTCAAGCATTACATCATTTTGTCCTTGATTCTGTTATCACATCTTCTCTGATATTTGTCCTCCTTTTCCATTTCTAGGTATCTCTGTGATTACAGTAGGCCCACCTGGAAAATTCAGGAAAATATCTCTGTCTTAGTCTGCTTTATATTGTAGTAACAAGATAACTGACCCTTGGATCTGTGTGAAAAAAAAAAAAAGAGTATTCATTTAGCTCACAGTTCTAGAAACCCATGACCATGGCCCTAGAGTTGGCTTCCAGTTGAGGGTATCTTACTAATAGAGTAATATCTAGACACATGGTAGAGAAAACTCAAGTTAATGGAGAAAGAACAGGTTTGCTCTTTTGTTGTGAGAACCATTCCACCACCAACCCTCAAGACCTCCTCTAAAAGTTTCAGACACTTTAATATCATGACATTGGTTCTCAAACCCCACTTAAACCATAGCATCCTCAGCCTTCAAGTCAGCCCATGAACAGCCGTCAATTCTATCTATAACATAATTCCTCTTTGCCATATACAGATTGATGCATTGACAAATTCTAGAGATTGGGATACAGACAAAGATATTTGGAGTGCCACTGCCCAGCCTTGCATAGCCATATATATATTCCAGTCCACAAAATTGCAAGGTTTGGGGATAGAGGATAATGTTGGTGGCAGCAGCTGTGGGACCCATAGGCCAGGGGTATGGTGAAGGGTGCTTGGGAGACTTTCTAACTTGAACTGGAATAGAAACACTTCCAATGAACTTTGTCCTCAGCGTTCCAGATATGTTCATCTGTATTAGTACTACATTCCGAGTTGTCTCTTAAATCTTCACAGCATAGATATCTGAATATATTGATTGCAAGAGCAAATACTTTCTGCTGTAATTTTCCTTTCAGGGCATTTGGAGTTTTTCTCTTCTTTTCATCGATCTAAAGTCTTAGGAGAATCCTTTAGGCAATGAGATACAAGATTGATTTCAGTAGGATTAATGTTCTTTTGGTACCCCAGTGACACAGAGCAGTCTCGGGACACTTGTTTTATTGCAATTCCTTTCTGGCATTAGGATCCTCAATATACATGCTATTGAGCTTGCTCTGCAGAGGCACAGGGGATGTAGCTGTGCTCTTGAAAGTTTTAAGCTGACATGACAGTGAAACAAGCCATAAGGCCTAAAGCTTGTGCTTCTGAAAATCATTTGGTTCCTTTCAAGTGGGGCCTAAAGACATAAAACTTAAGTTTAAGGATCAAAGGTATCACCTAATCATATAGGAAAAGCAAAGCTTTGGACGGCTGGGGGTTCTGAAGGTAGGTGAATTATCTTAATGTTTGAGAAACCTTCTGTTTTTGTGTTTTATGAGTCTATTTTTTCTAACATGACATTTTAATTAACTTCTTGAGGAGTTCACGCAATACACCCCGATCTCATTTACCCATAGCCAAAAAAAAAAAAAAATCAAAACAAACAAAAACCCATCCACTTTGTTTTTATCTACATACTCACAGGAGCATGGTAAAACTCTCAGTGGCCTGCTCCTTAAATAGAGTTGATTCCTTCCCCTCCTTTACCCCTGCTAGAAACCATTTACTGAGCACAGAAACACTTCAGCATCCTATCACAGTTTTTAAGAGTTCTCTCTGATGGCTTCCTGTTTAGGTTGTTACTGTGTGGAAGTTGGGCTGAAATTAGGAGTTGTCGTGTAAGATTTCCATGTCCCTCTCTCCCACTCCTCCCTTTCTCCTTTCTCATACCTGCTCTATCACGTACACACAGAAAACAACAACAATGCGATGACAACATGTTGTTTCCAGATGTGTTATAAAAGATTGTTTCTCACCACCTGGAAGCCCATGCTGATTGTGAAGAGCAAACAATCTATTTCGGCCGGGGTATCAATAACTGCAGAAACAGTTGAGAAAGAGATGTTAAATACAGAAATATTGCAGATAGTGATTATTTAAATGACCAGTAACCCAGAGCTGCATCTTAGAAATGCTTTTACACCTAGAGTCTTCATATCCCCAATTCCTCACCCTGGACACTATATATATGCCACCAGTTTTGTTTCCCACTCAAGAGTAAGGATGTAACCATTGCAGGTTGCCTAGATTTTATTCTATCACCTTCCGTACTGATCACCATCACTAGTAAATCATTTGGGCCTTTGATTCTCATTCTGAACTCACCGCCATCCCCATCTTGGAAATGGCCACAAACTCTTACACAATTAGGATGTCTTGTAAAAGTATCTTTTGTTCATCTGATGGAATTGTCTTCACAGAGACGTACTGACTGTCTGCTAACCTAGGCCTAGTCCTCAAAGCTTCTAAACTTTGTGAAATCTTATCTGGGCCTAAAATGTTTTTAATCTTTGAAACCTACTACTGAATAAGCTCATTCCTTCTAGCTCTTTCCGAACTCAGGCTGGCTGATCAACTCAGCTGTTCGGACTCAAAACTTCTCTACATGCTGGCTAATTCAAACTGGCTTCTTTCAGCTTCTGACTGAATTGCTCTACTTGGCTTCATACTAACTTTGACAATATGTTTGACAATGTGTTAGACAAAATATTCTAATTTTCTGGCTCATTCTGTCTTCATCTGTGTCTAGTTTGTTCTCTTTCTGCAACCTTTCTCTGTACAACTGTCTCAGTAAAGCTGCCCTTTCTTTTTTCTCTGCCTGCACTGCTCTCTCTTAAGTAACCTCTCTTTTCTCTCTTTTTCTCCTGAGAGTAGGGCATAAATTCTGTCAAATCTTTCTTTTGTTCATCACTTTGTCTGCTCCTCAATTAGATATTACTTTCAAACATGGGTGCTTCTCTCTACAAACTAACTTTACTTTCATTTTGTGGGATTAAAAGTTTATAGTTAGGGTATATTTGTATTCCAGTATCCATGTTGCTCCTCATCTCTCTTGCTCTCCTGTTTTTCCTCACTGACACATTTGCCTACTGTGCTCATGTCACAGATCATTTACAAGACAACAGCCACTGACGCATACAACACCGTTGCACATTTAGGAGGCAACCTCCTTCCTCCCAGATTCTCAGATCAGTGAGGGCAAGATTTTAATACACACCCCTGGTCCCTTTGGCCATATACTACCATACCAAGAACTAAGTGATACCCAGGATGAAGTATTGCTTTCTTGTTTAACACCTTTCAATGTCTTTCCTGGGACTTCAGAATGAAGCTCAAACTTCTTAACATGACATAGAAAGTTGCTTTTTCAGTTTCTTACCCTCCTCCCTCAGCTTTCAATGGTATATACTTTTTTAAATACAGACATAAAAGTTTTCTAAATATTCACTGGATGTTGATCCTTCCTGCAAGGTACTCTCTCCTTTCTTTCTGATGCAATATTTTCTCTTCAGCAAAGACTTCATGTGTCATCTTCTTTATGAAATGTCTTATGTCTCATGCACATGCTATTAGCCTTCTGGGCTCATTGGCATTTGTAAATGATTATTATGAATCTGATTATATTGGACCACAATTATGTGTGTCTGTGTCTGGATAGTGGACAAAGTATAATGCAGCATCCAGAGTCCCCAGTGCTTTATCTGCATTTCTCAAGAGAGATAAAGGACAACCTGGGAAGGATAACTGTCCTTCCAAGGCAGCTATTTTTATTTTTATATAGTTTATTTAATTTTTATTACATTTTAAATTTTTTGACCTTTTTTTTAATACAAAATTCTTACAAAACTTTGATAAAGATAACAGTTTAGCACCGAGCATCTGACCTGTCAGATTTATATTGTCCTGTATACCACCCATTTGTGACGGAAAGCACCCACTGGCCAGAGGCTGTGTGAAATACATTCAGAATGCTCTACAGCTTTTCTTAAGAACCATTAATAATCCCTTTCCCTCCTTCATGCCCTCCCTTCTTTGGGCATGCCTTTTCCTTATCTCTGACATGAATACCCTTCTATGCCAACCTTCTTTCTTCCAGCCTTCCTTCTTCCTTTATTGTTCCTCCCAACCTACAAGTCTCATTCAGTTTTCTCCATCCTCATTTTATTGATTGATATGGCTTTTCCACAGGGGGGGGGAGAAATCCCTCCTTTTTAGGCTGTAACTCGTAGGATTATCTTCTCTGGGTTAATGGTTGACTCGGTCAGGTTCCACTAGGTTCTGCTGCAGTAAATGATAAGCTTCTAATCTCAGTGGGCTCTCCCAATAATTGTTTCTTCCTCACATAATGTATTAGCTGAGACTCAGGTGTGGCTTGCTTCAAATGTCATTTTTATTGCAATGCCTGACTGAAGAAGCAATCTGTACCTTAGACATGCATTTTCATGGCAAAGAACAATATCATGGTATCACTTCTACTCATGGTCCATAAGCCAAAATAAGTGTATGGCCAAGGATGGTATGAACGAGCTGAGGAATTGCACTCTCCCTCTAGGAAAGAGAATTAAAAGTTACAGGACATGTGATTGTCATTGTCATGAAAAAAAGCAATGCACTGGGGATCGGAATATTCATAGAATGCTACAAGTTAATCACTGTTGCCTTATCACACTTATATAATGCCTTAGTCTGTGACCTCTTTTAGGATTCAGATGATGTCATATATGATTTTTCTCTGTTTTTAACCTCCTAGTGTAATTTAGGAAAAAGGAACTTCAACAGAAGAGAGAAAACTTCTCTAAGGTAGAAATTAGACTTCCAATCAGGATATTTCAGAATTCAACTTTAGGAATGATTAGTCCTGCCAGCCCTTACCTGTAATTCCAGGGCCTGGGAAGAAGAGTGAAAAAAAGAGGAGTGGTGTGAGTTTGGGATCAGCCTGGGCTACAGAAGGAGACTCTGTCTCCACATGCAGCTAGTCAAATAGACAAACAGTAACCAAGTCCAGCAACCACCTTTAGACTGGGTAGGTGTTCTATTAGATTAGCAAGTAGGAAGGGTGAGGGAGATGCTGCTTGTGTGGTTTCTGATTTAGAAGTGAAAGAGAAAAAACAACTGTCCTTCGAGTATGAGTATTTCTTCTCATAGCTTCCTGTAACATTGGTATTCTACTCAGGAAGAGGGAACATGGTGGTTCACAAGGTAGATGTTCATGTGGGGACTTGAGCAGATTCAGCATAACAAGAGAAATATTGAGGTCACACAAGTAAGAACTGTAGGAATTGAAGCCGCAACTGACCCTAAAGCTCATGTGGAGAGAGAGAGAGAGAGAGAGAGAGAGAGAGAGAGAGCACAAATGATAAGCAGTTTGGGAAATGCTTGTCTTAGAAAGCTGGACTCTGGATTCAATGTCCATTTCCAAGTTGAAGATATTGTAGCTAAGGCAGCATCAGCAGGAACAGGTAGGCCAATGAGCAAGAGCATCTGCATTGTTCTCTTATAATCTCCATGTAGTACCCACACTCAAAAAGCAAATCATAGCAAAGCTCAAGGGAAGTCTCAGAGATATCTTAATAAACAGCTCACTCCCTAGTACCTATAATTTTGTAATTGAGACTTTCATTGTTTGAGTAAAGCCATCCTTGATTAAAATTAAAATGACTACCGCAAAGATAATTTTTTGTAATTCAATTCTTTATTTATGCTCCATTTTTAGATAATTTTTAAAAACTTTAATGGGAAGAAGAACTAAGGCAGGGATATACCTAGAATAGTTAGAAACTGCCTTGAAAATAGAAAAAAACAAGAAAGATGGAAACAGAACGATCAGAGAAAATAAATGCTACCAAATTCCAAATGCTGCAGGCACTCGGCAGAGTTTCTATGGCTTTACTGCTCCCAGGACCAGACAGATCTATCCCCTCGTCATCTCTTGGGACAATTGGGCTTCAGCAAAGGAAAACAAAACCAAGACCCATAGCCAAGACTGAACAGAGGTGGTGCTGTGGCACTGGCTACTAAATTAGGCCCTGACAATTGCATAGAGAATTTGAGTAGCATTGTTGCTATTGACTGAATTTCAGTCGCAGTCTAATTAGCAGAAGGCCAAGGGTCAGACTTATTTGTATTTTTCTGGTCTAAGGATTAAATAGAAACTGCCTTTATTTCCAAACTTATTTTACAGGTTTTTTAAAAATGGCCTTTTTTTTTTTTCATTCTGATTTTCATTTAAACACTAACTAAAACTAACCTCTCATAAGCTTGAATGCAGCAACTTCTCATTGGTCATATTAACCAGTTCAGTCAGCATTCAATACAGTTCTGTGGCAGGCCTGGGGTGATAAATGGGCCAAGATAAAGTAATCACACTTCCCACTATTGATTAAGTTCAAATAAACTCTGGTTCAAAGCCAGGCTCTCCAGTCATTTGGATGAGGACTACTGGCACCAGCTTTGCATATCACAACACAGCTTTATGAGCTTTCGTTGTAGTAAATAATGTGAAAGCCAATAACACAGGGCAGGTACATGCTCAATAAATGCTGCCCTTAATCACCATGCCTGACCTCAAGCTGTATTACAGAGCAATCGTAACAAAAACTGCATGGTACTGGTACAGCAACAGACAGGTAGATCAATGGAATAGGATCGAAGACCCAGAAATGAATCCACACACCTATGCTCACCTGATCTTTGACAAGGGAGCTAAAACTATCCAGTGGAAAAAAGACAGCCTTTTCAACAAATGNGGCCATCAGTGGGAAGAGAGGCCCCTTGGTTATGCAGACTTTATTTGCCCCAATACAGGGGAACACCGGGGCCAGGGGGTGGGAGCGGGTGGGTAGGGTAGCAGGGCCGGGAGGGGGGAGGATATAGGGAACTTTCTGGATAACACTTGAAATGTAAATGAAGAAAATATCTAATAAAAGTTGAAAAAAAAAAATAAATGCTGCCCTTGTCAATAGTGTCAATGGAATGTGATATGCAAATAATAACAATGTGACACACACACACACACACACACACACACACACACACACACACACACACACACACATCTTTTTTGTGGCCCAATCTTAAAGGTAAGATAGATCTGAAACATTAGCAATTCAAGAGCCAACCCTCTCCATCCCTCTGTTCTTCTCTCTTCTGTTGCGTTCTTTCTTTCTTCCTCCCCTGCCTTTAATTCCTGGTCATGACTCCTCTATCTCTTCTAGGATCTAGATTATAATCTACCTCCCAGTTCTTCAAAACACTAGCCCAAGTTAAAAGTACTGTGAATTACCAACAGGATTCCAACCTCTGGCCTGACTGAGAAATGTTCTCTTGTCAAGTATGTGACTCTTTAAAATATTTATTGAACTAAACAAATGGTTTGCCAACCTCTCCCTACCATCACTTGTGATGTTTACATACAGAGAAGAGAACCTTGTGTGCTCTCGTACTACCAGAAAACTCATTAGAATACACCAAAAAATGATACTTAAAAGGCCCCTTAAACCCATTCCAATTTGAAAAACAGTTCCCAAATTTTTGGGAATAACAGAGCTTACCATTGATCATGTCATGTTAGGATGCTATACAAATGAGTGATTTAGATACCAAATTTGACTGCTGGCTTTTTTAGATACCTGCCTAAGCACACTTCATATTATTTTTGTTTCTGTGCATTTGTGTATCTGAAAATACTTTATTAAGAGAAAAAAACCACAAGACCTGATTTCAAAATAACAGATTGATCCAGAAGTTTTTGAATTGTAATGGTCAACCATCCTTACAGAAAGTAACAAACAGAAATCTCTTAATAAAATCATTATATTACCATAGATAAATATAATGTGTACACAGGTACATCCCACCTGGCATTTCCTCATCATCAAGTACCCTTATGACATGAGTGGGGATTTTTTGTCTTTATTCAAAAATAAGGATTTAGAATAGTGTTTCTCAACCTTTGGGTTGTGACCCCCACAGGTGTTTCATGTCAGGCATTCTACAGATCAGACATTTACATTATGATTCATAACAGTACCAAAAAAATGAAGTTATGAAATAGCAATTAAATAATCTTATGGTTGGGGGTCACCACAACATGAGCTGTATTAAAATGTCACAGCTTTAGGAAGTTTAAGAACCACTGACTTTGGGCGTTACAGGAGTTTCTAAGTTCAAATAGTGCTTACCCCAAATGCAGCTTGCTTTTACCATTTACTGAGATAGTAGATATTACTAGATTCCATCTTGATGTCAATCCCCATCTTAATGTTTTAACAGGTCTGTGTTTCTTAGGAGGAAAAAAAAACACCAGAAGCTCCAAACAATTTTGAAAATATTACAGGCTAGATCAAATATGTTTACAAGCTTGTGAGCTCATAAAAAGTAGATTCTATCTATCCAGGGAAGTAGATCAATAATCTCTCTAGAGTCCCCTTCCAGTTAGATCCAGCCTTGGTCTGTCTAATCCACTGTATAAAACATTGAGTCTTAAAACAAACAAACAAACAAACAAACAAGCAACAAACAAAAAACAATAAAACAAAAATCAGGAAGTAGAAGCAGGTGAATTTCTGAGTTTGAGGCCAGCCTGGTCTGCAGAGTGAGTTTCAGGACAGCCAGGGCTATACAGAGAAACCCTGTCTCGAAAAAGCAAAAACAAACAAACAAAAAACATTGAGTCTTAAAAACAACACTAGTAACTAGGAATTCTGACTATATATCACATAGGTGTCTTTGTTTTCTATTTTATTTGTTTTACATCACGACTACAGTGTCCCCTTCTTCCTCTCCTCCCAAGCTCTCCCCCCACCTACTCCTCTTCTTCCCTTCAGAAAGGGGCAGGCCTCCCATGGATATCAACCAGCCATGACATCAAGTTGGTTTTGTTTGTTTGTTTTTTGTTTTTTGTTTTTTTGAGACAGGGTTTCTCTGTATAGCCCTGGCTATCCTGGAACTCACTTTGTAGACCAGGCTGGCCTCGAACTCAGAAATCTGCCTGCCTCTGCCTCCCAAGTGCTGGGATTAAAGGCATGTGCCACCACCGCCCGGCAACATCAAGTTGTAATAAGACTAGGCACTTCCTCTCCTATTAAGGCTAGATGAGGCAACCCAGAAGGAGGAAAGAATCTTATAACTTTAGATATCTTGGGCAAATACACAGCTAAGAAAACTCACCTCTTTCCTCTATCCCTTTCTCTTTCCCTCCCTCCCTGTCACCCTCTGAGTAAAATTAAAACTACAATTACTTAGATACATAGTCTAAAAGCTGAACTGTGACATGGTCCTACAAGGTCGCCTGCTTCTCTCCCAAGCGAGTTGGCTTAAAATTTGTCAGGGTTTTTTGTCATTTCAAAATAAACCCAACATCTGGATAGATCTTTGTGCTGCTGCTCTTTTGAGTTCCTTCCATTACTGTTCTGGTCTTTATTATATATTTCTGCCAGGTATTTGAGAGTTTGACTTTGTCCTATTTCTTAAAGACATTGATACATCCTTAAGTTATTTGAGGTCTCCTTGCCTTTACCATAGGCACTTACAGCTATAAATGTCCCTCTTAGCACTGCTTTCATTGGACTCCGTAGGTTCTGATATGCAGTATTCTGATTCTAATTCAATTCTAGGAATTTTTAATGCTCTATTATTGCAACTTCAGTTACTGAAAAATTTATTATCACTTGTTTTCCATGTTGCTAAATATAATTGCTTTAGTTTTTCTAACAGTTGATTTCTTCTTTTTTCCCAATTTTTTATTAGATGTTTTCTTCATTTACATTTCAAATGCTATCCCAAAAGTCCTTATACCCTCCCCCTGACCTGCTCCCCTACCCACCCACTCGCACTTCTTGGCCCTGGCATTCCCCTGTACTGGGGCATATAAAGTTTGCAAGACCAAGGGGCCTCTCTTCCCAATGATGGCCAACTAGGCCATGTTCTGCTACATATGCAGCTAGAGACACGAGCTCTGGGGGTACTGGTTAGTTCATATTGTTGTTCCACCTAAAGGGTTGCAGACCCCTTCAGCTCCTTGGGTACTTTCTCTAGCTCCTCCATTGGGGGGCCCTGTGTTCCATCCAATAGATGACAATGAGCATCCACTTTAACTATGATCTGATACGATGCAAAAATTACTTCCATTTTGAGTGTATCTTTTTAGAAAAAGGGTTAAAATATTTTTTAGACTTATTTGTTATTTTATGTTATTTGTATAAGTGTTTTGCCCACATATACGTATATGCACCACATGAGTGCCAGGTGCCTGTGGAGGTCAGGAAGGGACATTTGGTGACCTAGAATTTGAGTTACTGATGGTTGTTGGCCACCATATAGATGCTGGGAACACAACCTGGGTCATCTACAAGAAGACCAAGTGCTCTTAACCAGTGATCCATCTCTCCAGTCCTTTGGTGTGTTTCTTTAAACGTGTGTTAAGGCCTAAAACTGATATTTTGAGGAAAATTCAATGTGTTGGTGGAAAAAAACTGTATATCGTTCAGCTATTGAGTATGGTGCACCATTGGTGTTTACTGGGTCCATTTGATTCTTTGTGAGTATTTTGTTTGATGCTCTCTCTACTGGTAAGAGTGGGGAATTGAAGTCTCCCATTATTGCTGTGTTGGACCAATCATTCCCTTTATATTCCATGGTGTTTGCTTCATAAAAGTAAATTCTACAATATTGAGATCCTATGT
The DNA here is from genome assembly GCA_902729485.2 of Mus minutoides. Classification (NCBI taxonomy): domain Eukaryota; kingdom Metazoa; phylum Chordata; class Mammalia; order Rodentia; family Muridae; genus Mus; species Mus minutoides. Next base: position 124,197 of record LR750024.1, read on the forward strand.
GTTTATGGTTGTTATATTTTCTTGAGCAACTGTTCCCTTCAGCAATATATAAAATCATATTTGTCTCATCTGACTAATTTTGACTTTAGAAGTATGTTTTATTGGATATGAATATAGTTGCTCCTGTCTGTTTTCAGAATTAGTTTGCTGGAATAGCCTTTGAGCCTTTTCACCCTCTGTGTGTGTGTATATTTTGCTGGGGAGATAAATTTCTTGCAAGCAGGAATCCGTTGGATACTGTGACCTAGCCAGACTGAACTGTTACTAGAAGAATGAGGACGGGGGGGGGGGGTTGCTATTGTAAATTATATACAAATGCCTATTGCTTTCTTGTATTTTCTCCCTGTGTATACTTTTTAATGATCTATGTTCATTTCTTTCTCCTTTAGTTAACACAGAAACTTGATGGTTTTCCTGAGTTTATACTGTCTGGCTCTTTCCTATTTCCCCTCAGCTGATCTATACTTATGAGATATGTTCATTTTCCTTCTGGCTGTATTGAGGACTGAACCCATGGCCTCCTGCATGTGTGACAAGTTCTCTACAAATGAGCTAAAGTCCCATCCCTTCTGCTGATACTTCATCATGCCCCCTACTTCCCATGCTTTGAAGGTTAGGTTTCTCTTGCTTCCTCTTCTAGGTATAAATTTTCTAAGGTATCATCCAGTGTTCTGCCAGCATATGCTTTTCTTGGCAGGTCTTTGCTTCTCCGTTGATTCTGGGGGATAATTTTGTGGAAATTTGTATAATCTGTAATCTAAATTGGCACAATTCATGCACACACACACACACACACACACACACACACACACAGAGAGAGAGAGAGAGAGAGAGAGAGAGAGAGAGAGAGAGAGAGAGAGAGATTGAAATAATCACCCCAGTCACTCAGTCACTACTGGCTTTTAGTATTTCTGCTGAGAAATCTGATGTTGTTCTGAAAGGTTTGATTTCATAAGTGAATGTTGCTTTTTTTTTCCCCCCTTAGCTTTTGGTGTTTTTCCTTGCCACTTGTCACAGAGATATTCTTTTCCATAACATCTATTTGAGGCGCTAAGTAGCTTCCTATACCAGATTACAATGTCTTCCTAGGATCTAAGCAATTTCTGCTTTATTTTGGAAATAGATATTTTTTAATGCTTATAACCTGTAACTTGGGTTCCTCATTTATTCTTAGTTTTATAGGTTTGATCTTTAGTAGGGTCACAGAAACTGAGTATACTCTGTCCATCTATTCTTTTTTCCCTCATTTTTGTCTTTGAGTGATAAGTCATCAACCTTGTCTTCAAGTTTTAGTATTACTCTGCTTTTTTTCTAGTTTGCTGATGAGGCTTTCCACTGACTTCTGACTCAGCTTCTCACTTCCAGAATTGTTTCTTTTCTGTTTCAATTGCTTGCATTCACCTGGGTATTTGGAGCGTCCTCGAGCTCCTCTTAGTCACGTGTGCATGTGCTACTATTGTAGTTTTGTGGGTTTGGAAGAAATCACAGCTGAAGGCAAGTGCTTCATTTCCCATCTTTAGCCAGAAGCCTCAAGAGCAGATTTTTTAATCCATATTTAACTCTCAGTAAAGTTTCTATCGTGAAGCACAAATTAGGAGTGACTATTTGAAGTTTTTAAAGCCCTACTATTCAAGTAGCTTATTGCATTAATCCTTAAAAGAGGCTTGAAAATCTTTACCTGTCTGAACTTTGACTATTATATATTTGATATGATAATCCCCTAATTCTTTTTCTCTAACAAGCACTCTTAAGATAAAAAAATTAGTTGCCTAAAGCCCAGAAAACTCTCAAAATAGGCCTTGTCACATAAAAAATTAATTGCTTGCTTTGTTCCTAGTTAGCTTTTCATTAATTTGAGGGCATAATTTAAGTGACAGTTAGCTGTATCACCTTTGCTTCTCTTTGCTAAAATAGAAATCTCTATTTAAAATTCTAATTAAGGAACTTTCCTGAAATATTTATTTTGAAGAGATTAACCTTTACTTTTTTGTATTATGAAGTAATATAACTGTAACCATCAAAGAAGGCCCATTGGCTAGCTATTGCTCTGAAACTATCTACTACAAAACTCACTGGCTTTAAATAGCAGTCATCCTATTTGCAATTATGTTGGCCTCAACTGGGCAAGTCTTCTGCTGGATTCATATGAAACCAACACATGGCTGTAACTCTTCATTTGCTCATCTGACATTTGGTCCCAGCTCTTTCCTTTCCTTTTTTTGCCTCACCTTCAGAGAGGCCAGTCCCAGCCTCTTCACCATCTCAGACTTGGGGCAACAACCCAAACTGCTAGGAATGTAAATGAAGACCCATGTCTGAGATCATCTTTCTCATAACCTCTTTAAAACGAATCACTAGTGCTGTTCCGATTTACAAAGTGAAGATAGTAGATGTTGCCCATGGATGCAAAGAGCAAGAAATTCACGTCCCAAAGTAGTATGGAGGAATTAGCAATAAGTGTAAATTTTGGTCATTTTTTATTATCCACCATAGTGTTCTCTAGATATAATTTACTCTTATTTTCCACACATGGATGGTACATAGATAGATAGATGGAGAGATGGATGGATGGTCAGATGAACAGACAGATGGATAGACAGATAGATAGGTAGATAGGTAGGAGAAACCATTCACATCCCAAGATTCCTATAGCCCCTATCCAACATTACATCAAGCTCAGAGCATAGGATATGCTATTCTGTCTCAGATTAGATACAGATGAAAATCCTTGGATCCAGCTCCATTGTGGCCAAAAATCTGTGAATGAAAAAGATAAGTCAATATTCTATCCAAGCATTTCCAATATGTAGTGATGGGACAAGGAAAAAATAACTGCAATAAACACTATTTTCAATATGCAGAGCCAAAAGAAAAAAAAAAAGGTACTAGAGCAGTCACCTGTAGATTCATCCTGAAATCTAGCTGGCACATAGTCCAGGCTACTCCATTTCAGAAACAAGAGGCTTGTCCTGGGTCGTTTTCCTACTTTGACATGTCTTCAATTTTCAAATATATAAAGGTCAATTATATAGCTATAATTATCAAATAATTGTAGAACACCATTTCCATATATTTAAATACTTCCAGACAAAGTTACTACTTCTTAAATTTTTAAATCATGGATATTTTCACATCATTGAGAGTACTTGCTCTAATGGCCTAAATAGAGCAGTTGAATAAAGGAATCTGAAGAACTTAGTGGACTGGATGTTGTTGGACGTGGAAGGAAGAGAGAGTGGGGGGGTACATTCAAGTTTGTGAAATTAAGTTCATGGCAGTGTCTTTCACTTTTTAAAGGGAATAGAGGAAGAGACATTTTTCTTTTATAAATCTAGAGATTGGAAGTTTTGCTTTGGATGATAGCTAACCCTTTCATTGAGCTCATTGCAAGAGCCAATCAGTAAAAAGCAAATATGACACTAAGATATAGCTAAAACCCAGGACCACAGCATGGGCCTTTGTAATCCCTCCCCTCCTGACAAAAATTGAGAAGTGAAGTATTCAGGGTTCTGTAGAGTCTAGAATGTGTGGAATGTCTTTCTATATTGAGGGAATTTATTATGATGACTTATAGTCTGTAGTTAAACTTCCCAACAATAGTTAGCTATGAACTGGAAGTCCAAGGATCTAGTAGTTTCTCAGTCCCACAAGACTAGTTTCAGATGGTCTTCTGTTATAGTAGATCCCAACAGATGTGCTGGCAAGTAAATGCAAGCAGCCAAGAATAGTGAATCTTCCTTTTCCAATGTCTTTACCAGAAGGTGTAGCCCAGCTTGAAGGTATGTATCACCATGCCCGGATCTGGGACTTGTTTTGTCCCAGGCTGACCTTGAACTCTGAGATCTCCTTGCCTTAGTCTGCTGGGATTAAAGGTGTATACTACCTTGCCTAGGCCTAACCTTTTCATAGCTACTATGCCTCAAGATCTCTAGGTCAGAAACTTGTGTCTTCCAGCCTCAAGATCTGGATCACAGGTGAGCCCTCCAATTCTGGATTATAGTTCATTCTAGATATAGTCAAGTTGACAACCATAACAGTAAAAGCTAGAGGTTGCCTACTTAATTCATCAAGACAGGGATAGATGAACACGAAGTAATACATTTCCAGTGGAGACTGCAACTGGGAGGACTGACAGAACTCACAGTAAATGTTACAAACATCCAAAATGAGCCAGGCATTGTGGTACCAGCACAGTGTAAGAGTGTGGATCACCTGTGATCCACATAGCCATTACAAGATGCTAATATTAAACAGTAAGGCTTCTGGATGAATTAGGAGTTAAGACCCTAGCAGGGAGTCTCAACTGGATCAGGTTCATATGTCCATTACTTGGAAAATCAGTAAGTTCTACCCTCAGAGAAGATAGTGACATCTAGAAAGGCTCCTTTCACACACACAAGCACATGAGCAAATTGTGCTCCTGGAATGTCCTTTGTACAAATAAACAAGACCTGAAACAAGCAGATTGTTTCTTGAAATTTTATTTTTATTCTTTTCTTTATATGTGTATATGTATATATATATGTGTGTGTGTGTGTGTGTGTGTGTGTGTGTGTGTACATGTATATATACATGCATGTATATACATATATGTTTGTGTATGTGTATGTGTATATATGTATGTGTACATGTATATATACATGCATGTATATACATGTGTGTGTGTGTGTGATTTGCATCCTTCCATGGTCATTATCCACATAGATCAGCAACTGTTTGTTAATACAATTATGTGCACATGTCCTCCCCTAACACAAACAGCTCTTTGCCCATTTGAACCTTGTTTTCCTCTTACACTGTGCTGGTACCACAATGCCTGGCTCATTTTGGATGTTTGTAACATTTACTGTGAGTTCTGTCAGTCCTCCCAGTTGCAGTCTCCACTGTGGAAATGTATTACTCCGTGTTCATCTATCCCTGTCTTGATGAATTAAGTAGGCAACCTCTAGCTTTTACTATTATAATCCATGACATAGTGAACATTCTTGTATATCTGCTACTTTTGTGTGGACAACCATATCGGTGGAATACATTGCCAAAAGAGAAGTTTGGATTAAATGTAATATGAAGATATTTGCATAATATTGTCCAACCTGGTCAAATGGGCCCCAAAGATTCTGTATTTCTTTACTATCCTCCCAGGAATTTGTAAGAGCAGATCCAAGTTTCTAAGCTTGTAGATTCCTCCTCAGAAACGTGTAGCCTTAAAAGATGAATTTGCTAAACTTGGTCTGGTCACTGTCCATGTGTCTGTGTCCACGTCTGTCTGTGTCCATGTCTATGTGTGTAGGTTGTGTATGTGAGAAGTGATATTTCTTTGGCTAAGAAAAGCATGAAAATTACAGTGTAGTGAACTATCATTGTCCCTTCTTCAATTCCTCCTATTTAAGAGTGAAAGCCCATAAAAGAGAGTCCAATGTCTTCAAGATGTGCTAAAACTCCCAGTGCTGAAGGAATGACTCAACAGGTATCTGGAAGAAACAGAATGGGTAGAAAGAGCTCCAAGACCGGAGAAGAGACCAAGGTGTAAGAAGATAAGATAGCCAGTGTTCTCCAGAAGGTTAGCTCCTTTAGTGCTATGTTAGAGATTAGTGTGTTTCTCTCCCTATGCAAATGTGAAGGATATAGAAGTTCATGGGCAGTCCCTGCCCCCAAGAGACTCACATGAAGAAGCAAGGATTCATAAAAATCTTGCTACAGAGTAGTAGAGCCAACAGCTGTGAAGATGGATAATTCTGAGTCCTTCCCAGACAGTCATTTGTTTATCATCTCGTCTAATTCTTACAAAATCCTCTGAGACTAACAGCAGCAATTTTTTCATTTCCCAAATGAGAAAACCTTGGCTTCCAACTATGACCCTAGTGCCACATAATACGTGGCAAAGATTGAGAATGGACTTGGGTCTGTTTAAGTTCAGCATCTTCAGGGAAAACCGAAGCTGCTAAGCATGCCCAAGGCTCAACTCCTGTATCCCTCCTCATCCCATCTGTGGCATCTTTTTTCTTCTTTCTCCTTATAATGTCATGCTACTGTTTATAGTAATAATGGAGAGGGACATCAATCAAGAGTATTCGAGGGAGGTGGGGCCTGAGCTGATTTACATGGTGAATGGGAACAAGAACATTCCAGGTCAAGCTCTGACCTCAGGGAGAGCCAACTTTTAGGGCTTAGGAAGTATCTGAAGTATAAAGAGGCAGACAAGTGCAATAGTAAGGAGGTCAGCCCCTGCAGCCAGGGAGACCTGAGTTCTAATCCTGACTCTGCATCTTATTAGCTGAATGATTTGAGGTACATGCCTTAACCCCTGTGATGCTTTGCCTGTACGACTGAGCAAGTATGTTCTTTACATCACGGTTTGTTGAAAGGATTGAATATATTTGTGTATTGAGTGGTTAGAATGGTCCTTCGCTTATGCCCACTGTGTTTGCTTGCACTATAGACTGTTCAGATTCTAGATACAACCCGGATATAAAGAAGAGGGAAAACAAAAGTAACTTATCTGTGAGGTTTATTATAGAGAACTACTGTATGTTCTCAGAAGGTATTATAAATAGAGAAAGAAGCAGAAAACTATTTAATGGGGGAGACATTGGCTTTCAGCTCTGAATTATCCCATCAAGTGTGGCTGAGCTCGTGGGCTTTGTAATTTAAGTCTAAATGGGCTTTTTATTTGCTGTCTAATTGTTTATGACATCTTTATTTGACATTAAAGTGTAATGACCTACCTCAAGGAAGATGAACAAGCAAAGAAGGACGAATTTAAAAAGAAATACATTTGGTGTAATTTTTGAATTTCTCCTTTTACTTTGGCACCATAAAATACCTAAACAACCCAAGTGGAAATCCAAGAGAAGCATTGCATCAGCTTTAGCTGCTCAGACTTCTCTCCTGTTCCACCTCACGTTTCCCTTAGAGCCACATCTGTGAGGGACCTCAAAGGAAGGAAAGTGGGAAAGATATTTCTCTAAGGAGTCAGCCAATATGATTTTCATATCCCCACATCCTTGGGTTTTCCTCTACTTTCTGTGTCTTCCCAAACTCCCCTTCCTAACCTTGAACCCAAAATGAAACCCGAGTAGGTCATACTTATCCTGGGCCAGTTTTGCCTCTTCCTCTCCTTTGGTCTTCTAGAAGAACCTGTGATGGTAGTTCCCACTGATGCAAACCCTCCATGCCCTACCCTTCATGCCCTCCTGGACCTGCAATCTTGCCACCCGTGAGATACTAGAGACTCAGAGTTAGGTCTCAGCTGTTTCTCCCAAATCAGCTCACATTCTTAAGCAGGAGAATGTTCATGCAAAAGAAGGGAGAGTCTGCCCTTCCCTGACATAGGAGGAGGTTCATGTTATGCATGATCTGCCTTCCTCATCAGACTTCATCTCAAAGACAAAGATCTGTTTCCTTATCAATGTATGATCAATGCCTTATCAATTATCCTCCATAAATATCTGATGAAAACATGCAAACAAATGGTAGTACTTGATAGTCAAGGGTTGTGAGAGAAACAGTTCAGAGGCAGGGGGATTGTTCTTTGAAGGAGTTGGAGTACAATGGAAACTTGCTGAAACTAGTATCTTCAAGCTCAGTTAGGAGGAGATAGCTACCAACACTTATACACATTCACATGGCATCCCACTTATAGGAGGAATCTACTCTAACTTTACGGGGATGATAGACCATATACTTGGGGAAGTGAGTGACTCCATGTATAATATTGATGATAGTCTACCATTCATCATGTTTATTTTTAGAAAGGGAAGACATGGCCAATTCATGGTGAATGGTATGCCTTAGACACTCTATCTGTCACCTGAAACACACATCCTTTGAGTGGCATGGCTACTAGAAATGCAAAGCCAACATTACTGTTGAGAGGAAGGAAGCAGGAGAAAGGGAGAGAGGTGAATTAGAGCTAGCTAGCTATAAACATTGGAACTGGCAGGACAATTAAATGAGAGCAAATACCTTAGATGTATGCTTTGGGAAGTCTTCACCAAGACAGACTATGGAAGGGAAGGCTGGGCTCAGAAGTGAGCCCCAGATATCGATTTCTCTTTGGCCCTGCCCCAAACTGAATCTTATTACCTCACTTCTGCCTTACTCAAGCCAACTCTGAGTCTTAAATCCTGCTGAGTAGTATATGATTACAACTTGGGAGAGAGAATGACCAAAGACACAAGAAGGTAAAAAACAGAAATCATCTTTAGTCAGATTTATGTCATGGTCAAAATAGGAAGAAAAGAAAAACAAAAGAAAAAAACCAAGATATAATACCTAGACTTGCTGTTAGTCTGTTTCTTAATTCCACATAGCCCTAACTCCTTCCTACTGTAATGGTACTGGTACCCAGGATGCCAAGAACCCAAACTACTCAGAGTTGTGAGCTCTCTGGTGTATTCTCTGGGCTCTTTCATGCTGTTGCTGACATACCCTCTAGGACTGCCAGAGGATCCGTCCATGTCAGCAGTATCAAATTAGAACAAGCAGGTTCCCTTAGCTCTCATTTATCTTAACTTGTGCTCTCAATGTGTGTGTGTGTGCAGCTTCATCATACACAACAAAGACACTTTCTTCAACAATGCCACAAGAAGCAGAATCGTGCATCACATATTACAAAGAATAAAGTACGAGGAAGGAAAGAATAAAATCGGTGAGTAATTGTTACCATTACAAACGTCTGGTGTTTGGGGATTCCAGAGACCTTTTCCCTGAGCCTCCTTACACCCTCTTCCTACCCCCTTGATGTAGAATTCACACGTGCACTTAGCACACTTAATTACCTTCTTTGAACAGCATTTTATCTCATTTATTTATGATCACTGAGACATTCAATCCAGCAGGTATTTGTGGAGCACCCAGTAGCAAAAGATTAAAGAAATAATTGCAGGTCTTTCTTAGAGCGCCTATATAAAAAGCTAAAATAATGCATATGTTCAGTAATTAACATGAAAAAATGGTAAAGGGGGTCATTTCAAAGGTAGACTGCAGAGGTAACTGAGTTTGAGTGGTCAGAGAAAACTTCCCAGAGAAAATGAAATCTGAACTGAGCCAAGAGTGGCAGGAGACAATGTGGAATGATGGAACAGTGGAAGGGTAGGGTATGGGGGGGGGGGCGCGAGGACAGAGCCACAAGTGCAGAGATGGCTTTGTATTGTGCAAGCCATATTCTTTCCTATTAAACATCCTCCAAACTGTATTTTAGGCCTTTTGTAAGAATAGTTCTGTGTTATATGACCATGCTTTATTAAATAGGTTATTATATATCAGGAAGGGTTGGGTGGCTTTGCCTTTATCTCTGTCCCAGTCAAAACGTGGCCTGAATAATAATCTATATCAGTCAAGGGACAACAAAAAGACAAAAGTATCCATCATGGGAATGAGCAGATCTTAAGATAAATAGGTAACTATGGCAGGGGTTAGAGCTGTGGAGGACTGGCTGATCAGGGATAGGAACACAGAAGAGAGGATAACAGATCCTCCATGATCCTAGTCCTCCATGATCCCAGTCCTCCCTCATCCCAGTCCTCCGTGATCCCAGTCCTCCATGATTCTAATTCTCCCTCTTATCAGCTGAGGTCTAGAACTGGTATAAGAACTACGATTGAAGCAAAGGTGTTTGCTGAAGACTTGTAGAAGATCTGCTGTCTGGAATGTTCAGGACAACTATCTAGATGGTTCCAGGAAAGTTGGTCACAGGGAGAGGTTTCACCGGCAGCATTATCCCAGGGAGCCATGTATAAAGATACCGAGAAACATGCCCTTGTTCACCACACACTGGAGGTGCTGGTACTGTAGAAGTGAATGCCTAAGAAATTTGCTGAGGGGAGTGCTGGATCTAGGAAGCTAAACCCCTCTTTCCATCAGCTGGCAAAGCTTACTATGGTATGATCCAACATCTAGAAATACCTCTAAGGCCCAGTTCTACTGCTGAGAAGCAAAGACTAAAGATACAGCTAGAGCTGACATGCGAGGCATCCATTGCTGTCTTGTAATTAAAAAATAAAAGAGTAACCTTCTCATCACACATCCTATGGGCAAGTCTGGATCTGCAACCTCAGACATCTCAGTAGCTCTGCCAAATCCAGAGAGACAACACTTAACAGTTTGTAAATGTAATGGCCTACACACAGATTTAGCAAAACAACCACCCCATGCAGTGTGGGAGAAATGTTGTCCAACAACACTGTGAGAGGAACAGATTTGAGAGTTTCGTGGACTCCAGTTCAGTGTGAGTCACTAGTGTAGCGAAAAAAGGTGGGGGAAAGCCAACCTACTTTGATGCTAACCTGCAAAGGTAAAATGTAATGGAGAGAAATAGATAAGTACTTGTTCCAGATCTGGATACATGCGGAATGGATTATCCAGAGAGCATCAGTGTAGTTGGACCCATGGATATTTAACTTCATGTAAGTCATTCTTAACTTGGATGGGATTATAACCAAACATAGCCCATAGTGTCTGTCACAGTCATCCTCCCTAGAGACCTGTCCTCTCCTCTATATCTTTGGTGATATTCTGGCTGGAAGGACTCGCTCTTCTGAATTCCTATCACTATTTTTTTTTGTTAGTAGTTACTGTTTGTCACACCACATCATTATATTGTCCTGAGATACTTCCAAAGACATTGTGCAAATCTGCTACCTGAAGAGAACCACTGTTGACATTGATCTCCTGAATATTTAAGTATTGCCTAAATTATTTTTGCATTAATTCCTTAAAAATGATTTGTTAAGACAAATTTTAGTGTATTTATACACAGCTTCTTATCATATTTTTTCAGTTCATATGGTTTCATAAACATAAACAGCAAGTAAATCACTGTGAATCTGTGGAAAGAGCTAGTAAGGACTATTTCAAAACCTTCAAGTAACTCAAAATATAGTACCTTTATTATTATTATTATTATTATTATTATTATTATTATTATCGTCATATCCCACAATTCATAACACACCAGTGGGTTGAATGGTTACTACTGAAGATCACTAGTTCAGATGACATGTCATTTTGAAGTGACCTTACTCAACTTTGAATCATCATTGTCTAGCCCAGTGTCTATTGTCTAGAAGAATAAATCAATAAACTTATGTTGAACCAACTGAAGTTCTGTTAAATATAATGGGTGTCTCTCTTTCACCATTCTTACATAATCAAAAACTTCATAGCAGGAACATGGGACAGTTATGATTCCAAATGTTTTCATCTCACATTTTAAGCTGTTTTAGAATTAATCCAGATAAATATAAGAAAGCAGAGACTGGCTTTCAGTATTCCCAAAGAACTCTGAATGCAGTATAATTACTTGTCAGAGAGTCTTGGTAGATGACTCTCTCAGTTGATGAAGAAAGAGGATTCTATTCAAGGACTCTAGCTTTGAAATCTGGTAAGGAGCCAAGATGTTATTCAGTGGCAGAGCACAGGCCTTAGGTTTAATTCCTAACACTACAAATAATTGAATAAACAAATTTTTAGAAAAGCAGTAAAGAATAAAATGGGAGCATGTTGAGTTAAAAATATAAATCAAAGAATAAATTGTTAACTAGTAAATTTTTAGCCCATATAATTTTCTGGAAAATATTAAGTAAAACTACAAATGACCCATTTATCTAATATCTCATTTTCATCTATAGTTTCATGAATGAAAGAAAACACATAAAAGAAAACTGAACTTCTTGATAGAATTAATGTTCAGCCCATGTTGTTTTCTGCTGAAAACTCTTTCTGAAAATGTCACCGTGTATGAGCCAACATTGATCAGAAACAACAAAGAATATTGATTTCTAGACATGATTCATAAAGGTATTTTAGTGGAGTATAAACTGTCACTATATATGGTTTTCAGCCTCTCTCTGAATGTCTTCTAACTGTGAAAATCAAACCTAGTAAAACCTACTTTCAAAACAGAGCAATTAATAACTCAACAGAGGATTTACTTATGTACATGTACATACACAATCACTCTTGAAATTGATTTGTAGTCTCAAGTTTTATGTTTAGAAGGAGAGTTAAAGTGACAGACTATAAATATTAGTGGGATTTAGACAAAACTATCCTCAACATGTAATAGGTCTTCAGGAACCCTGAATTTTCTAATTTTCAACAAGAGATTCCAGGAAATTCAAGCTTACTGCATATTCTATAATTTACCCATTCATTGTAAATGTATTTGTTGAAGAGTTCATGTGTATTAGATAAAATGTAAATTTTCACTAATATTTTCATTTGACATGTGTTCCTGAGACATTTGACATTACTGTCAGACATCTTAAGCCCTTGGCATGTTACTATGATTTAAAGTATCAAACATTGGAGGACTGAGGTGAATAATTACACATGCAGTTTCCTGTTAGGCTAGGCCTCTGGATTTTTATCTAGATATAGTGTACAGAGAGCATTCTTCAACAAAGAAATAAAAGCCTGTTGAGAAATATAAAACATCCTCATCCTTTTAGAGGTCTTAGAACATTATTTGATTCTTTGAGAATTTCATACAAATTTGGATCATATTCACCATATTCCCCAGCCCATCCCCTCAACGCTTCCCAGATCTGTCTCTACCTCCCTAATAAAGTGAATAAAAACAACAGGAATAAGTGAATCCATGTACATATGCAAAATTTCTTCTGTAAATGCCAATAGGACCTTTGATTATAACAAATCTAAACTAGAAACAATCAAAATGTCCATCATCAAGAGATTGCATAAATAATTATACATTCATGCAATGAACTCAGTAATAAAAAGAAATGAATCACTGGATTCGTTCATAAGAGCATTTGCTGCTCTTACAGAGGACCAGAGTCCCCTTCTTAGCACCTTGTTGGATGGAAACCAACCATCTAATTCCACCTCCAGGAGACCTGGTGCCCTCTTCTGGTCTACTTGAGCACCTGCGTTTATGTGCACACATACTATGCAGACACAAACACACAGAGAGAGACACACACAAATAAATGATGAGATAATCTTAAGAAACAGAGAGGGAGAGGAAGGAGTTACTGATGCTTGCAGTATGTGAAAGTCTCATTCCGAGGGCCCCTAAGGAAGGAGCTAGAGAAAGTACCCAACGAGCTAAAGGGGTCTGCAACCCTATAGGAGGAACAACGATATGAACTAACTAGTACCCCCCAGAGCTGTGTCTCTAATTGCATAGGTAGCAGAGGATGACCTAGTTGGCTATCAATGGGAGGAGAGGCCCTTGATCTTGCAAAGATCATATGCCCCAGTACAGGGGAATGCCAAGGCCAGGAAGCGGGAGTGGGTGGGTTGGGGAGTAGGGCAGGGGGAAGGCATAGGGGGCTTTGGGGATAGCATTTGAAATGTAAATGAAGATAATATCTAATAAAAAAGAAAAAATGAAATCAGAAGAAATAGGTTAATATTGAATGTCAACATTGATGTGAGACTTTAGAAAATAAATGAAAATTGAGAGTAACAGAAAACAGGTCAGTATTTGTCTTGGTGATAGCACAGGAAAAGGAAGATTACAGAATAGCATAAGAAAGGTTTTGAAGAGAAGGATATATTTAATGTCTTTGTCATGTTGATGACTCCCTGATGACACAGATATATCAGAACTTAATAACTGTGCATCTTAAGTATGTGTTCATTATTATATGTCAGTCATACTTTAATTTCCTTACCTCAAACATTTTTTTTAAATCCACATATCTACCTACCCTTCCATTTTAAAAGCAGAGGATCTTAGAAGATGGGAGAACATGATTGCAAACCATGTTTCTGATGAGAGAGTGATATCTGAAATATTTAAGAAACTTATTCAGCAGTTTAAAAAAATCACATAACTTGATTTTAAAATGAGCAAAGGATGTTAAGAGATACTTTCCCCTAGAAAACATACAACTGGACAACAGGGATATGAAAAGCTGTTCAACATCATTAGTACTCAGAAAAATCAAAGTCAAAACCCAAAAGAAATACCACTTCATACCTATTATAATAGCTGTTATCAAAAGGACAGGAGTGGGCTCCTGTGTGCGAAAGAAGAAAAAGGAAGCCCTACTGGGAAAGTAAATGATGTAATCATTATGGAAAACAATATAGAGGTTTCTCAAGGCATTGAAACTAACCTGCCTTATTCTCCAGCAACCCTACTTTGGGGTGCACATCCAGATAAATCAGTATGTTGAAAAACAACTTCCAAAAACGAGTCCATATTCATTGAGCATATTCATCACAGTCAAGGTATGGAAACAATCTAGGTGTGAATAAATGCAGTGTGGTACATTAGAGAATGGAAATATATTAAGCCCTAAAACATCTGTGACAACATGGATACACTTGGAGGGCTCAGCCCAACCCAGAAACACAAATACTCCATAACCTCACTTACATGTGGAATATCGAATCGTCAGACCTTAGACATCTGGTATACCCCATGGTGGTGATGTGTATATTAATTAATCTGACTATGGTAGTCATGGCACAATGTGCACTGTATATACCATGAATATATTCAATCTGGAAAAATTTAATATTTTTAATTAATAAAAACCTGCTTTCCCAATACTTGATCACAACCTCCGGCATATAATAAAGATTCTTTCTAAGCTGTTGGTATCTAAACTAGTTTTACTCACTACTGAGAAAACCCAGGCTGTGTTTTCCAGGAAGTGTAGCTCTGTCTTTACTTAGTCTTGGTTGCTGAAGAGTCAAGTTCAACGTTCACTGAAACGGGTTTCCTTGTTGCTTCAGGTCTGAACCGCTTGCTTACCAATGGCTCCTATGAAGCTGCCTTTCCCCTGCATGAGGTATTGTGCTTTCTTTTCTTAGCACCCTTCAATTTCCTGTTACTAAAATTGGCTTCTAGGAATAGTCTTTAATTTGTTGATAAGGCATACACTCAGAATTGATTTAACTTGTTTAGGAAGTAATTAGGGAGAGTCTACTCACATCCCTCCATCTCTCCCTTGGCATCAAATTTATTTCTATCTTTTTATGTAACTGAAAGAACACTTAAATCAAGAGTCACCCAGCATGAATTCAAAGAAACAACTTAAAGCTCTAAGTCATGCAATTAAAAAGGCATTGAAAGAAAGCACCAGGGGAGGGACAAATGTTCCTGAACTGTATAGACTTTGCAATAAATACAGTTACAGCTATTCTTTGAAAGAATGAGAGCGAACTATTTTTGCGAACTATTAGATAAGCAAATGTAATGAATAGAAATTAATAATGCTGTACTCATTATTATAAGATGTGTATGTGTTGATAATGTCTTACTTGCTTAGTACTAAACGGGACATTAATAAATCATTTGTATTAACTTTTCTAAGTATAACTGTGGTGGCCTTTAACCTGAATTTCCTACTGGATCTTGGATTATTTAACCCAGAATCTGTCTCTAGGTTTACAGAAACAGTCTTCATGATCATTGAGAAACTGTCATTTTGTAGATGGGGCTGAACCCTGACTGTGAACTGATATATAGATATAGACAAACACTATAGCTCCTCCTCTCGCACCTGACTGACCAACATACTTCAGAGGGTGGTCCAACTCTACATGAATGACAAACTTATCCAAAGCAGATATTGCTTTTGACATGAAAAGTTTCTTTTTCTTTTATTTTTTTAAGGTTAGACAGAATTTTAAAACCATATTTATTAAGAAAACTCAGTCTGAAGTATTAATTCATGGCTTTCCAGGTGACATTGGAGGAATGGCCTGCCAAACCTCTGACACAATGGTTTTCTGGAGCCACAGGCTCTTGATTCTGGTCACTAATATTCACCCAAAGTGGCTTTCTGTGGTAATTAGCTAGCTAGCATTGTCTACAAAAGGGTTTCAGTGGGCACTCTTTTTTTTTTTTTCTCTTTATTAGATATTTTCTTCATTTACATTTCACATGTTATCCAGAAATTTTCCCTTACCCTCCCGCGTCCCCGCCCTGCTCCCCTACCCACCCCCTCCCACGTAATGGCCCTGGCATTCCCATGTTCTGGGGCATATAGAGTCTGTATGACCAAAGGGCCTCTCCTCCCAATGATGGCCAACTAGGCCATCTTCTTCCATATATGCAGCTAGAGACATGAGCGCAGGGGNAGATTCTATTTTGTTGAATACTTTGAGAAGAACTGGAACTAGGTCTTCTTTGAAGGTCTGATAGAACTCTGCACTAAACCCATCTGGTCCTGGGCTTTTTTTGGTTGGGAGACTATTAATGACTGCTTCTATTTCTTTAGGAGATATAGGGCTGTTTAGGTCATTAATCTGATCCTGGTTTAACTTTGGAACTTGGTACTCTTGAAACTGGCTAGACAAGAACAGAAGTGCTTGTGCATGGTCAGAGATGGGCAGGCACAAGTGTGTGTAAGGAGATGCAACTGTTCAGACCTACAGTGACTTATGGTCCTCGCCAGGAGTTTTATGTCTTAGCAGTCCTGGCTCTATAGGAAGATAATTCATGGATCACTTTACTGTGCCATCATTCTTTTGACCTTCAGTTTAACTAGATTATGTTATTTAGCCTCAAAACAACCTTCAGAAACCAAGTGTAAAGTGAAGAAGGACTTCTATCCAAAGATACCTTTTATTTGTGAAACTGGCATCATCAGGAGGGTCACGGACATCTCTCTGGCCTCACTTGTCCATGAAAAGGGAATTATTAGGATCCAAAGGGGGTGTCCACCTTTTTACATTCAAGGATTTTCATGTCCAGAAGTCTGTATGACCACTTACGTTATCTTGAGAAAAATAGAGAGCTAATGAACCAGCCTTGGGCATGACCTCTGAACCAGATTGTCCATTCCAAACATGGAAGAAAATGTGTCAAAGTGAATATTATTAGTTTCATGATGGATTAGCAAAGTGGAGCTCAGACTTTAGGACGTCTGTCTAAGATGCCAATGAAGAAGCAGCAGAATTGAGCTCGGGTATCAGCCTACCTGATTCTCTCAAGCACATAGTCTTTACTTGCTGACATCAGCAGTAAGACAAATCCAAAATAACAGATTAAAGTAGAAGTGCTTCCCCTTTCATAGAGAATGGGCCCTTTCTAGCTGCTCTCACCCCTCTAGCTACTGCTACCTTAAGACACAGGTATCATTGTCTGCTTCCTCGTTGCTTGGTATCACTCACCAACAGTGGTGCTCTTATCCCAGGGAAGTTACAGAAGTAAAAACTCCATTAAAACCCATGGAGCTGTAAACCACCGACATCTACTGTATGAGTGCTGGGCCTCCTGGGGCGTGTGGTACAAATACCAGCCTTTGGATCTTGTCAGGTGAGTTTCTAACCAACTGTTCATAAAACATGGCAGTGCACAATGAAGGCATTTTGTCTTCTAGGACAAACTTGCCTGGGGAGGACACATTCAGCTCTGCTGTAACTTGGATTTTTTTCCCCAAGAGTAACCTCTCAGAGGACACTGGCTGTTCTTGGTAAATCCACCCTCACATTGTTGAGGGTGATGTTTCCTTTGGATGGACTTCAAAGAAAGGCCATGGAAGGGGCAGAGGTGATATCTTAGGCCTCCCAAAAGACTCCACGACAAGTGGGTCACCATATAGAGAGGTAATACCAATCAATTGAATATATTAGTGATGATCTAGAACATTACTTCTCAGAGTCGACTCTCTATGGCCCAAAAGTGCTCCTCCAATCCTAAACTTCCTGCTCCCTGCTATGATATAACAAGGGGAACTTTCCATACCTGCCCTGTGACAGATCAGTCTATACAGAGGCTAAGTAAAAATGTATGGGCATAATTAGAAATAGATCTTGTGTTTAGACTTAGATCCTTCCCTAAAGGCGCCCTGCTGTGTATATGT
>LR750024.1:142044-223925 GCA_902729485.2 Mus minutoides
GTTTCCATAACAGTATGAAATTGCTTCACATGGCGAAATGTTGTGTAAAAGATTCTTTTTGTTATAATTCAAGTTTAATTTGTTAATATGTAAATAAATCTTTATAAATAAGGTTTATCAAAATATTAATACACGCAGGGGTTGTTTACACTAATATCAGAAGAGACTGAAAAACTTCTGGGGGCTTTAATTGTCAGTTAGACACTAACAATATTTCAGAAGAAGACTCTAAATACATTCTGTATCATCAAGAGGAAGCCCTTCTCTATTCTCCTTTTCAGTAAAGAAGTCTGCCAAGCAACAGATATCATCATGTGTCCTGTATGTGACAAATACTGTCCATTCATGAGGCTATCAGACAGCTGCGTCTATGCCAAGGTAATTCTAAACAGACATCATTTTTGGTGGGATGGAATATACCATAAGCTTTCCTGAGAAACACTGGGTGATTATATTCCTCTGTTATTTCCCGTGTTTGAACCTCAGATTGTGTTCTAAGATTGAGACATCAGCATTCAACATTCCAATGCAAATATCTTTTTGAATGAAGTATATCTAAAACATGCATCTTCAGGCACCATCACTAGGCACTACATAATGGCCTGGTGCAAAAAAGACAGCTGTTGGAGTCAGAGGAAGTTCAGTTTACATTTTTGTTGTTGTTGGATGACGGATCAGTAAATAGTTAAATGCTGTTCTGTGCTCCCTGTGGAGTGCATAGCTCCACACTCACCCAAGAGCTCTGGCTTCATGAATGCAACACACACACACACACACACACACACACACACACACACACACACACACAGTGTTATTTTTAACATGCCTTACTAGTTCAATGTCTGGGCCACTCCTGAACCTCCATGTAACTAACACTCCCCTCCAATATTCCTGAGTTAATTTTTGCTGAATCTATATTTCATCTGTTACCCGAGACTCAACCATCCCTTGGGCCGCTGCCCTGACTCTTATATGTTAGCAGGCTCTTAAGTCTAATCTCTCTGATTTCTTGTCATGGAAACTCTGTCCCTTCTCTCTGCATTTCTTGCCCAGGAATCCTAAAAGTTCTACCTCTGTCCCCCTGACCAGCCATTGACCATTGGCTCTTTATTGACCCATCAAAAACCAACTGTTGGCAGGGACCTGCAGCAGACATGCAAATTCCCATGTAAGCACAAATCAAACCTCCAACATTTTACCCACTTTGTGCAATGAAAAGGCCATTTTCTCTCAGATATAAATTGAGTAGAACCATAACAATTAGGCCAATTATAAAGTATGGTATATAATTAACATCTAGTCTACCTTATTTACCAATTTAGATAAGGCACCATCTATTGTGACTTAAAGAGTTTACAATTCTATACCTGGACCATCCTTTCAAATCTATATTATCTTCCTCAATGCTAAACAACTTAAGTTTGGTTGTGAGACTGTAGTCTTCAACCCTATAAGAAAACTGAGAACAAATTAAATATTACCTGAATATATAGAAAACACAAAAACATAGCTTCCAAAACTTAACCAAATTGTAGAGACAGCTTACTACCTGGACAGTCCCTTATCCTCAAAACGCTGAAGTATCTGTCTTAAGCCTTCTGGCCCAGGATCATCTGACAGACCTTAAATGAAGCAGGACCTATGAAGGACTAGTTTACTCTGCCTTGGCAGAGCTAAGCTGTCAACTATCCTGAATCATATGTCCTTTCTTGGACAGTGTTTTTTGTCTGTAGGGAAATTTTTGTCCAGTAGCTATGTCCTTGCCATAACTGGAACAAATCTATATGGAGGTTTTGATGCTCAATTTCTTCTTTGAAATGTGAAGGGGTAGTGTCAGGAGCAAACAAGTTTCTAGTCAAATGATCTTTAATAATAAATTCATACAAAATGTCATTTTCTGTGGATTTCTGATGTTTTTGAAGACTATCTATCTATATGAAGTATGTCTGAACTGTTAAACCTTGACCACTCTTAGCTATTTTTATTTGAATATTGTGGAAAGCACATTAATACAATTAGATCAGAATCTAATATAACCATGAGTTTACTATCTGGTTCTTAACTTGCCTTACTTAATCATCCTAAACCGTTTATAATAGCAGTTATTAGAAGGACTGGGTCTAAGCCTTGTTTGTATTCTTAAATGAGTTGCATAGGCACAATGCTTATCTAAGAGCAATAATATTAATTTCAAATTTTGTATCAATATAAGACATTTATACGAATGAAAACCTTAAATCTGTATCAAGCTATAAATTCTGTACCACTGTGAAATTATAACTTCAATTTGTATCAATTATAAAGATTTTTACCAATTTGGACACGTCACCCCTTCCTAGAATTAAGAACAAAGCACACATTGAAAGAGTTACAGAGATCATGTGTGAAGCTGAATCCAAAGGATGGACCCAATGACTGTGGCTGCCAGGGATCCATCCCACAATCAGCCACCAAACATAGACATTATAGCATATGCCAGCAAGATAGTGCTGAAAGGGCCGGATATATAGCTGTCTCGTGGGAGACTATACCAGTGCCTGGCAAACATGGAGGTGGATGCTCACAGTCAGCTATTAGATGGAACACAGGGTTCCCAATGGGGGAGCTAGAGAAAGTACCCAAGGAGCTGAAGGGGTCTGCAACCCTTTAGGTGGAACAACAATATGAACTAACCAGTACCCCCAGAGCTTGTGTCTCTAGCTGCATATGTAGCAGAAGATGGCCTAGTTAGCCATCATTGGGAAGAGAGGCCCCTTGGTCATGCAGACTTTATATGCCCCAGTACAGGGGAATGCCAGGGCCAAGATGTGGGAGCGGGTGGGTAGGGGAGCAGGGCCAGAAGGGGGGAGGGTATAGGGAACTTTCTGGATAACACTTGAAATGTAAATGAAGAAAATACCTAATAAAAGTTGGAAAAAAAAAGATTTTTACCAATGTAAGACTGTGGCTATATAATGCTTTACTTAAGAATAAGTAATACATCCCATCTATTTCCTCACTGTTCAAAATGATGACAATTTCCAAATTATCCCTTAAAATGACTACATATCTATAATTTATAAAATAACCATAACCAGACACCCACACCCAACGGATCAGGATCACAACTCTCCACAATTTCTTGATGAATAGGGGCAACAAACATGTTTTAAAGGAGTGGGTAGGGGTAGAAAAATTTAAAATCTAATTAGACTTAAGAAAACAAGGGATCCATCCCATAATCAGCCACCAAACGCAGACACTATTGCATATTCCAGCAAGATTTTGCTGAAAGGGCCCTGATATAGCTGTCTCATGTGAGGCTATGCCAGTGCCTGGCAAATACAGAAGTGGATGCTCACAGTCAGCTATTGGATGGAACACAGGGTTCCTAATGGAGGAGCTAGAGAAAGTACCCAAGGAGCTGAAGGGGTCTGCAACCCTATAGGTGGAACAACAATATGAACTAACCAGTACCCCCAGAGCTTGTGTCTCTAGCTGCATATGTAGCAGAAGATGGCCTAGTTGGCCATCATTGGGAAGAGAGGCCCCTTGGTCTTGCAAACTTTATATGCCCCAGTACAGGGGATTGCCAGGGCCAAGAAGTGGGAGTGGGTGGGTAGGGGAGCAGGGTGGAGGGTGGGGGAGGGTATAGGGGGCTTTCGGGATAGCATTTGAAATGTAAATGAAGAAAATATCTAATAAAAAAATTGGAAAAAAAAACAAATATAAAGGACAAGAAGACTCACACACATAGGCACACACATACACACACAGAGAAACACATACATACACATGTGTGCATTCACATAAACAAATCCCATAACACACACAAAAAAAAAAATGAAAGAAAGAAAGAAAACAAGCTTTGTCTTCTATTATACAGTCTATGAATGCTTAGAAGGCTCAGGGCTTGACTGAAGTTCTGACTGGATCCGTCTGAAAGGCTAGGTGAACTGAGTCCGTTCTTAAGTCAGGATATATGGTGAAGTACTTTATCTAATTGACAAATATGATAGACTGGTGTTAATTATATATCATAATTTATAAATTACATAATTATTATGGTTGTGCTCAATTTATGTCTGAGAGAGAAGAGACTTTTTTTTATTGGACAAAAGAGGTGAGATGTTGGGGTTTTGATTTGTGCTTACCTGGGAATTCTCATGTCTGCTGCAGGCCCCTGCCAACAGTTGGGTTTTTGACTGATAAATAAAGGGCCAATGGCCAGTGGCTGGGCAGGGGGATAGAGGTGGGACCTTGAGGATTCCCAAGAGGAAACACAGGCCAGAAGAAGGGCAGAGTCACAATGATGAGGACACAGAGAGATCAGACTTAAAGGTCTGCTGGCATGTAAAAATCTGGGAAAATGGCTCCAAGGGCCATTCCCCTGATTGGATCTGGGATAGCAGAGATGAAATATAAATTTAGCAAGTATTAATTCAGAAATACTGGAGGGGGTGTGGTGTGATAGCCTTGGAGGTTTGGAAGTGCCCACCTATTAAACTAATAAGGGCCATTAAATATAAAGGTTGCATATGCATGCCTTTCGTGAAACCAGAGCTCTTAGGTTGGTGCAGAGCAGCAAGCACATCCCCAGGAGCTCAGAAGAGGTTAGTAATTTACCTCTACAGAGTGGTTTCTGTTTATTACTGATTACATACGGAGCGACAGTACACATAGTGGGAATTGATGTGATTTGTGTTGTTTTGCTTTTTACAATCCAATGAAATTCATTTTTATACATTATCTTAGCCTAAAGGCCAAGAAGCAATGAACCTTACATTTTACATTTTAAAAAAAATTAATCATACAAGGAATACTATCCTAATTGTTCTTCCTACTGCTGGGATAAAATTCTCTGACCAAAGCATTCAACAAGGAGGAGTTTATTTTGGCTCATAATTCCAACATAGCATCCAACGTGGCTGGGAAGGTATGATGTCAGGAGCAGGAAGCATATTGCATCTGTTGTCAGAGAGTATGGGAGGATGAATCTCACGTTTAGCTAGCTTCCAACTTTTTAACAATCCAAGTCCAAGACCAGATAATGGAACTGCCCACTTTCAGAGTAGAGCTTTCCACCTCAATTCACTCAATCAAGAGCACCCTCATAGAGGCAGGGGGAGGGGAAATGGGATAAGGAGTTTCCGAAGGGGAGACCTGGAAAGGGGGAAACATTTGAAATGTAAATTTAAAAATTCAATTAAAAAAAGATTACTTCTCACAGGCATGACCAGAGCTTGTCTTCTAAGTGATTATAGCCCCTGTCAAGGTGACCACTCAATATTACCTATCACAGATGTCCAGGTTTTGCCAAAATGATAAAGGGATAAGGCTGAAACCTCTGCTTTAGACATTCCATGAATAATCCAGGAACCTAGATTTCCATGCATTATTCCTGGAGACCTTAGCCATATGCAGGTTCTGATTCGACTGTCCTCTCTACCACTTGTTTGCCAAGAACAAGTTATTTAAGTTCTCTGATCCTAAGATTCTTTTCATCTACAAAATGGACATGGCAAAACCTATCCTAAGATCTCAGTAAATGACAGTTGTGGGTTTGGGGCTTTTCTTTATCGTTATTGTCAATCAAGTCCAGGTCAGCTACCTGCCCATTGACCTTACATAGGTGCTGCCTTTCTGGGACTAAGTTTCTTGTTCCTAAGTGTATTTAGGACCAGACCTCTCTGGCCTACTCCATGGCACATCCTGATAGCCAAATAGTGCTATGATCGACTATTATCGTGTGCTATCCCATCCCACTTTCTCCTGGTAGGCCTTAGTTTAACAAAATATTAGGCACATTCATCAAATTCCTAGAAGAATTTTTTAAACTTCAAGGCTGTATCATATATATGCCAACAAAGTCTATAGAGTTCAGGTTGATTAAGTCTTTCTCCTAAGATCCACTGCCGATGTGTTTGCCTAGATTCCAGATATAAAAAGGGTTGGCAGATTTTATCAAACATCTGTGATTACTGCAGCCTGGATCTATCTAATTACTCCGTTGGCTTTGTACTGCTTTGTTCTCTTAGGACAAGAGAGCATTTGACAGGCAGCCCACAGCCCGCCCATCCATAACAGCTACAGGGCTGCAGGTGGTGAGTCCTGTGGGCAGAGCCCAAGCTGCAGCCCTCAGCTGTGAGTCTAAAAAGATTTGGACTTTGAATGTACGTCACCAGAGACCAAAAAAAAAAGCACAAAGTGTCTCTCCCTATCTTGAGAGGGCATGAAGATCAGGACGGAAGGACAAATTAAACAAGGCAACCTCGGGAAATGTACAGCTAAGAAGTCAAGAATTGGTCAGAGATGTGATTTTGCTGAAACGTCATTGAGATCGTTTCTGTTTCAGAAGCCTGTGCTTGGAAAGCATCAAATCTGTGCTGCTGCTTGGTGTTTGTCTGGTTTGGTTTTTCCGTTCGGTGTTCTCTGCATTTTACTGCCAATGAAAGGATTTCTTCTAGCAGAGAGAAGAGTACACGCAAAAAGATGTCTCATGCCATTTCTGTATCAACAGTGTGTATCGAGGGCAAGGGTAGCTTAATGAACCTAGAGATCTAGAGAGAATTGTTCTCTTAGAATTCAGGTGTGTGATTTCTCAGTATAAAAACTGTAGAGGATGGAGAGATGGCGCAGAAATTAAGAACATGTAATGCTCTTGCAAATAAACCAGGTTAGGATCCCAGCACTGGCATCAGGTAGTTTAGAATTCATTCACCTGCTCCAGAGGAATGAATGCTGCTGAACTCCATAGGCACCTATATTCACCTACACACACACACACACACACACACACACACACACACACAGTACATGCATATGCTTGTGCACATGCATGTGCATATGCATGCACTCCTATAGTTAATGAAAATAAATGTTTTTAAAATCTTAAAAAAAAAAAAAGAAAGGATTTCTAAGAGTGAAATTCTTTCTCTAGGAAATCCTTGATAACTCCTTAAACTAACCATCTTGATGAATAGTTCAGAATATTCAAATTTCATAGGGGCTGCTGTTGGCAGTAATTCTCCTGAAAATTTAGGTTAATCCTAATTTTGTGGTTATTCCCATAATTGCTAGGTAGCTTGTGTTATTTCTAACCTGCATATCAATTTTTGAGGCAGATGTAATTATCCTCACTTTACTCAGAAGTGTAAAACCCACTCATCCTTACTCACAAGACAGTAATCCTAGTAAGCATGGGCCTTGGTTTACTAAACTACACAACATCTTCCTTACCACCAGGCCCTACTGAATTGCATGATGTTTTACCACCAGGCCAGCCCTACTGAATTGCATGATGTTTAGACTCTGAATTTTGTGTTTGGTCTTCCTTAAACACTTTATACCAAAGTCAAGAATGTCAGAATCAGAGTTCTACAGAATTCCTTTAGAAGCACTTATTAGAAATGTCAAGAGTGAGTTTGTGGGACTTACATATACAGAAGCCCTGGAAAACAGATCCTATGTTATCAGCCAGCTGCTGCTCTGATCATCCTTGGCATGTGTGAGAGTATGAAACCAACCACCAAGTGGTTTAAGCAAAGAGAGACTGACATGCTTATATTTTTCTGCAACAAACAAACAAACAAACAAACAAAAAATCAGGAGGTAGCTCCCAGCCTATACCTAGCCATCCAGACCCTCAATGTCTCTCCCCAATACATGTACATGTTGGACATGCATTCTGTGGATAGGTTTTCTTCCTTTGATGGGAAGATGGCTGCGCCTCCAGGCTTCTGTCTTTCTTATTTCCTCCTTAAGTATATGTTTTATTCTTATTTTAAGTTCTTGGTCTTTGGATTTGGGATAAAACTCAAAGGCAGAACATTTGCCTGTACAACTGGAGCAATGCAACACAGAGTTAAAGAAGTACAGCCACGTGAACAAGAAGGCTCTAGATCAGTTTGTGAATTTCTCTGAGCAGAAAGAAAAGCTGATAAAGCGACAAGAGGAATTGGATAGGGGCTACAAATCAATTATGGAATTGATGAATGTACTCGAACTTAGAAAATATGAAGCTATTCAGTTAACTTTCAAACAGGTATCTAAGAACTTCAGTGAAGTTTTTCAGAAGTTGGTACCTGGTGGCAAAGCGACTTTGGTGATGAAGAAAGGAGATGTGGAGGGCAGCCAGTCTCAGGACGAAGGAGAAGGGAGCGGCGAGAGCGAGCGGGGCTCTGGGTCACAGAGCAGTGTTCCATCAGTTGACCAGTTCACAGGAGTTGGGATCAGGGTGTCGTTTACAGGGAAGCAAGGGGAGATGCGAGAAATGCAGCAGCTTTCAGGAGGACAGAAATCTCTGGTAGCCCTTGCTCTCATCTTTGCTATTCAGAAATGTGACCCTGCTCCTTTTTACCTGTTTGATGAGATCGACCAAGCTTTGGATGCTCAGCACAGAAAAGCTGTGTCAGATATGATTATGGAGCTAGCTGTACATGCCCAGTTTATTACTACTACTTTTAGGCCTGAACTGCTTGAGTCAGCTGACAAATTCTATGGTGTAAAGTTCAGAAATAAGGTTAGTCACATTGATGCGATCACAGCAGAGATGGCCAAAGATTTCGTAGAAGACGATACCACACATGGTTGACTGAAGGATAATGCTTGCTGTCTTGGAAGATGTGTATAATAATGTGGTCCATACCCAGGAACTGTAAATTTTAAAACTAAATATTTGGTTATTATTGAGTTTTTGGATTTAGAATTCACAGTCCTTTTATACTTGTCTTTGTATTTTATAAGCTCCCCTGTAATGTTACATTTCTACCTATAGTTGAGGAATTTTATTTCCTACGCAGCTTTTTGTAAAGTGTCCTCCTATTTTAAATCTTTTGAGATATTCTAAATATTCTCCCCAATTTTATAGCTTCTGTTAAATAATTGGTTTGTGACTAACTTAGTGTAAATGTGGCCTTTGGTCTTTGTAATGGTTAGAAACATTAAATACATATTTTGCATAAAAGAAAAAAAACAATGCTTCAAATTTTGTTCTGTTGTTCTGGAGTCTGTACTCCTTTAGAAAGTGTATGTTGGGCGATGACTAGGAAGTAAAACATTTGTCATGCAAGTGCAAGAACCAGAGTGCAGATTCCTATACTCACATAAAACCCAGGCAGGTAGGACAACCGGCCTATAATCCCAGAATGCCAGAGGCAGAAAGGGAAACCCCTAAGCAAGCTGACTACATTAGCTGAGTCAGAAAGTTCTGGGTTTGACTGAAAGGCACTGCCTCGACATATAAGATGGAGAACAGCTAAGGAAGACTCCTGGCATTGATCCTAGGCCTTCATACACACAGTAAGTACACAGTCATATGCATGCACACACACACACACACACACACACGTGCCCCACACAGATCAGTTTGAAACCACCGACAACCTCCTCGAGCATCTTGAGGTCTTTGTTCTTGTGGTTTATCAATGTCTGGAGTTTATTCTCTTGCTTTCCTTTGGTGGGAGTTAGCCAAGGGAACCACCAGGTGAGCTAGAGTATCAGTTTGCCAAGGAACTAGAAGTTCCAATTTTCTTACCTCTTCTGATTCACACTGATAACCACAGTGGAAAACTGTCTCTTCAAATGCTTATATATCCTGTCTGAAGGAAGTACTCTGCTGGGCCCTGTAGATCCAGGTACTCCTTGGAAACAGCATGAGAGACATATGTTGTGTGGATAGGAATGATCTAGGCAACCCAGAGTGACAGCCACAGTTCAATCAAAAGTCTACAGACTATTACACTCACCAGAGAGCAAGAAGGGTAGCCTGAATGCACCATGTATTAAAGCTCTCGGGATTTTGTGATACTAGGTGGCCAATTCTGCCTCAACCCTCCTTCTGATGTATGAAAGGAATAGGATTTAGATACTTGTGTGGCATTTAGTGTTTGAAAGCTTCCCATCTCTCTTATATTCAAGGAAAGAAAAAGCATGAACTTTCAGAATAATGCAAAACACTTGGCACTATGCTAAGGCAAGAAAAAAAAAAACTGTTTATTCTGGGCATATTCTCCAAGGACAGTAAAATACACTTTACTAGGGAAACATGAAATGCCCCCAAAGGCTATGCTTTATGAAACTATCAGTCATCAATTGGTCATGGACTTTGGTGTGATCCAGACTGTAGGTGGAAAGTGAGTGTGGCTGTTTGCAATAAGGTACTGCTAACATCTTTGGGTTATGTGGACTACATAAACATATAGTGATTACTTGAGGCTTTAATGAATGTAACAGTGGATTTGGTAATGGTTCTTACCTCTTGTGTTCATATTGCTAAAATACAAAGTAGTCCACAAAAGATTTGCTCAAAATGACAGGAGCAAACTTGTTCTATTTTTAAAGTAAAAAAAAAAAAAAAAAAAAAAAAAAAAAAGGGAGACTTAGACACCAGTGTTTGGGGAATTCAGAGCCTGTAAACCAGCAACAAAGCTCTTTTCTAGTCATAAATATAGTTATATCCATATCCATAGAGATGTGTAAGAGTCTTTATGGTTCACAAGTGAAATTCTAGGTAGCCCTATTGGGGCTGCTGACAAATTTTCAATTGCATGATTCCAGTGAAAAGGGAATAAACTCTTCTCCACATCTGAACTTCGTAGTCAGAAGACAGCCCCCTTCTCACTCATTGTCAAAGGGAATATTCACCAATGAATCCTTACAACACTCACTCTATCACCATAACTACTTCTATGCAGCTTTAAAAATAGCCATTATAATGTCGTTTGTGAGAAGTTAACTGATCTCATTCTGTTATTCCCAGGTGACCCACCTTTTTGACAATGGGGCCACTGTGTTCTTTGCTGTGTTCATGGCAGTCTGGGGTAAGTGAATAACAGCCATAAAGCTTGAGTTCCCCCTCATCTTCCCTCTAGCATGTTTCTTAAAGCCTAGATGTAAATGGAAAAAGCTTGAGTAAATTCAGTTGGGTTTTCTGTTAGCAATGAGCAGGTCACTAATTTACTTTTAAAGTGATAATATACAAGGGAAATATGTCTGATGTTTTCCTCTAAAATCTTTGACAGCTTCATCAATTTCCTTAGAATTATCCTCCATCTCTGGCTCTCAGAATCATTCTGTGGCTGGTAGCCACCAAAGATTTTGGCATCTGTAGCCTATCTATGAATAATCTGATTCCTATAAGAGTTCTGCCTTCTCTGGTGGTGGAATATGTAACAAACTCTCACTATTTTGCAACCCTTAAATCCTCAATGTATTTGTATTGAGGAAGAGGAGGAAGAGAAGGAGAAGGGAGGGAGGGAGGGAGGGAGGAAGGAAGGAAGGAAGGAAGGAAGGAAGGAAGGAAGGAAGGAAGGAAGGAAGGAAGGAGAGAAGAAGCACTAGGTCAATGATTGCACAGAGTTTTGGCTACAGGACTGATATCAAGATCAAGAATAATACATATCTTGCCTCCCTAGAACATATAAGTGTCATAATCAGGAAGTGTAATAAGGAACCAATGGTTACATTTTGCCATTGTTACAAATTAAGTTCCTTTGGAAAATGCGCCTATTTCTTAAGTCAGTCGTACCTAATGTTTTCTGGTCCCAGCCACATATAAGATGGAAATAGTGCCAGGCATGCTGGTGGAAATTAGAAGAACTTGCTCACAACCTACAATGAGTAGTCTCCTGGTATCATTCAGCAAGAGTTAAATACAAACCTTCCACATCCACTTCAATATTTCTCCAATTTCTAATACCCATTGATAAATCTTTTTAGGGAGCTGTTATCCCCCACAATTTAACCACTGAGGTTATATTAAAGTGAAATTTTGGCTCAGTGTTCTTTGTCTTGAAGGTAGCCTTTCACCTCTTCCCCAATAATTCTATTGTGAAAGAGGTTGATATTTTGTTTTGTTTCTGTTTTCTGTTTTGTTTTGCAAGTTGTAGAATCCTGTGAATGACAAGTTTTATCAGTGGTCCCTTTGTCAAGATTAAGCTGGTTGATGGTGGAGCCTGGAATTAAAAAGAGTCTAAGATTACAAGTGGGTAGACTGGAGACTCTCTGTGCTTTGTAATATATGCAGTATGAGACTGATAGATTTTTCTGTAAGGCACTGGGCACACAGAAACATTTTGGAGTCTCTCTTGGCAAAGCAAACCTTTGGACAATTCACCCTTTAAATTGCTTCATCTTGATTGACAATTTATTGCTTAAATCCTATGTTAGTCCTAGAAATGCTCTAGTCTGAGGGCCAGAAACTGTCACCTCAGGTGTTCCTTTGCAGAAAGAGATGTATCTCTTACAGTGATCTAGGATATCCAATATTAATAACAGTTATACTGGTATTATATGGTTATTGCCTTAAACTGTCCTAATCACTGTACATATATTATCTAATTTAATCTCCACCACAACCTCCAAGGAAATTGCTATCACTGTGCTCATATAATAGCCAAGAAAATCAAAGTAGAAGCCAGCATATAGCTAAGCCAACAGTTAATGTGAGCAGTCATTGCTCTTCAGCTCCAAATCGGCATGGGTATTATTTGTCAGCAGTTGCTTCAGCTCTGGAGATCCCAGCCTTTGGATAACCAGCCGTCATACTCACAGCGAACCTCGCTTTGGCTGCTCTGGGATGGCACTGTTTGGCAGAAGCACTTGAGCTATAACGGAGCTGAGTCTAATCCTATCAGGATCCTAGCTTGCGATTGACAAGTGATAGCATTTAAGAAACTAGATGCTCTGTGTTTTCAGAACACTGGCTAGACACGACCTGATGAGAGCAGGGCGATTTTCAAGAGCTCTGCGTGGTTGTTCTTTATCTTT
The DNA here is from genome assembly GCA_902729485.2 of Mus minutoides. Lineage (NCBI taxonomy): Eukaryota > Metazoa > Chordata > Mammalia > Rodentia > Muridae > Mus > Mus minutoides. The sequence goes on from LR750024.1 coordinate 154,792, forward strand.
GCTTTGTAATCACCAGCAGGACAATGAACTCCCCGTGTGGAGCCAGTCTATAGCCCTGGCCCCTGCCCTGCCTCGCATGTTAGTTCTGCTCATGCTTCCGCATGTATGGCAGTGGGGCTGACTCTATGACGATCTTCAAGTTACATTATGAACCCAAGACTCTGGACTAAAGCTACAATGTGGATCTTTCCTCTGTGCTCCTGTCTGTTCACAAGAAGTTGAGGGACAAGATAATTGCAGGCTAAATTAGCTGAGAGAGAGAGAGAGAGAGAGAGAGAGAGAGAGAGAGAGAGAGAGAGAACAAATCATCAGGGAAATAAATGCTAGCTGAGATCCATCATGAAGTAGCTTCTGATCTTTATTGCTGAGTTCTCCTCTTTTCTTAATTTTTTAAACTCTCATTATTACTTTTAAAAATTAACTGCCAGAAACCAGAAACCAGAGAGAGAGAGAGAGAGAAAGAGAGAGAGAGAGAGAGATAAAGAAAGAAAGAAAGAAAGAAAGAAAGAAAGAAAGAAAGAAAGAAAGAAAGAAAGAAACACTATAAGCCCTGCAGCCAAAATAACAAGGTGGTGGATATTTTACTGCAAATTGAAAAGCTGTGTACAATTCTGTAAGGAATTAGCAAAGAGAACCTGTCTCTTTTAAATTAGTATAGAATAGTTGGCCTTTTCTTTCTGGAGATTTTGTCTAACTTCATCTTTTGTAATCTTATCTACATGTCCAACAAAAATGATATTGTCAAACAATTTTTAAAAATCACGTTAAATATTGGTTTTGTTTTCTTTTGAGGCAGCATCTTGCTATGTAGTCCTGGATGTCCTTGAACTCACTATGTAGACCAGGCTAGCCTTGAGTTCACAGAGATCTGCCTGCCCCTGCCTTCAGAGTGCTAGGATTAAAGGCCTGTTCCACCATGCCCAAATCACATTGAATATTAACTAGTTAAAATAGTGTTATATAGTTAAAACAGAAAAGACATATAATTACAAAACACCCACTGTATGTAGGTGCATGTACATATGACAATTTATTATTCTCTCATACACTGTCAGAATAAATTACTATGTCCATTTTATAGCTGACAGGACTTAGAGGCTCAGAGAAGCTTTATCGAAATTATGCAATAGCTAACAAGAAATGGAGTCTGCAATTTAAGCCAGATACTGTCTGCCCTGTTTGAGAGCCATTTCAAAGTCTCCTCCATAGAGCACGTTGATGTTAGTAGAATGTTCACTCCTTGTCACTGTACACTGGGTAGTGTTGTATGATACTATCCTTGGATTGATGTGACCTACCATCTACTCGCTCAGGGAGGGATCTGATGACAGACCAAAGAACAGATCCCACCAAAGTTTGGTGAATCATGAGTGTTATGAGGTCTACTTACAGAAACATGGCTGAAGAGTCACTCAAACAGCAGAAATGACTCAAAACTGCATCACCAAAGTCCATCCCAGCATGCATAACAGCTCACAAGATCAAGAAACCGGGAGCATACTGTGCAGCCTGAAGGTGAAGGGACAGGCTGAAGAGTGTCCTTTGCAGACAGTTGAGTTGGTCTGAGGTTTTTCCAGGCAGCTTGGCTGTTGTGTCTTCCAGGCAATTTCACTAGACTCAGCATTTCTAGACAGCTTGTCTTCTCTGACGTGTCTCTTTCTGGCTGTATGATTAGGGTAGAAGAGATCTAGTGAATCTGATCATTTTCAGGAACTTCCCAAAGCTATTTTGAATTGTTGACTTCCCGTACTTCCCTCAATAGCAGTTCTCAACCTGTGGGTCATGACCCCACTTGGGAGTTCAAGCAACCCTCTCATAGGGACTGCCTAAGACCATTGGAATATACACATATTTACATTGTGATTCATAACAGTAGCAAAATTCTAGTTATGAAGTAGCAACAAGAAAATCAAGATGGAAAACCAATGTGTGGATACTTCATTCCTCCCTAGAACAGGGAACAAAATACCCATGGAAGGAGTTACAGAGACAAAGTTTGGAGCTAAGATGAAAGGATGGACCATCCAGAGACTGCCCCACCTGGGGATCCATCCCATAATCAGTCACCAAACACAGACACTGTTGCATATGTCAGCAAGAGTTTGCTGAAAGGACCATGATATAGCTGTCTCTTGTGAGGCTATGCCAGTGCCTGGCAAATACAGAAGTGGATGCTCACAGTTATCTATAGGATGGAACACAGGGTCCCCAATGGAGGAGCTAGAGAAAGTAGCCAAGGAGCTGAAGGGGTCTCCAACCCTATAGATGGAACAACAATGTGAACTAATCAGTACCCCCAGAGCTCGTGTCTCTAGCTGCATATGTAGCAGAACATGGCCTAGTTGGCCATCATTGGGAAGAGAGGCCCCTTGGTCTTGCAAACTTTATATGCCCCAGTACAGGGAAACACCAGGACCAAGAAGTGGGAGAGAGTTGATAGGGGAGCAGGGCAAGGGGAGGGTATAGGGGACTTTTGGGATAGCATTTGAAATGTAAATGAAGAAAATATCTAATAAAAAAAAAAGGAAAGTTGAGAACTGCTGCAGTTAGAAGAAATGTTTCACCTTCCCTTGGGGCATCCTATTGTCCCTCCTCTGTGTAAACAGGATGTGTCTTAATGAGCTTCCTTCCAAGATAAAGATAAACCACAACAGGTAAATGAAATGGAAGATGTCTGTACTCTCAAGAGACACCCAGTATTTCAGGGGTTGTTAATTAGAGTTCAGGTTAAAGTACAGAAGGTAAACAAATCAAGTGTGAGTCCATTACATTACAAATTTAAACTAGAAGAAATTGGGGACAATATCAATCAATGGTGGTTTGTTGTGTGTTCTAAAATGGTGGAAAGGTTTTTTTTTCCCCTAAGCTTTATTTAGGTATCATTTACATCCAACAAACTCTAGCAATATTTCATGGGTGACTTGACAGGTTATGTCAACTGTATGAAGTGTTGTAGTCATTAGCATCATGATGGCATAAGACTTTTTAATCCTGTAGAAGCTTCCTCCTGGTAGTCAGTCCATTGGCACCCTGATGCCTGCTTCCTAGTACACATTCACCCATACCAGATTACATTAGTAACAAATCAACACAGTGTTTGGTGTCTGGCATCTTTCACAACACTTAATGCTATTGAGATTCATTTCTGTCCCTATGCAGATCAGTAGTTTGTTCCTCTTTAGTTCAGGATGGTATCTATCTCTTTGTCTGGCTGTGCCAGAATTTGTATACTACCTAAGTAATGATCACTTGTGCCCAGTTCAGGTTTTAACTATCATGCATGAGTGAATTGCTGGCTTTCTAATTTTGTTTTGTTTTGTTTTCAGAAAAGACTTTGCATCCATACTTTCTTGGATAAATAACTACAGGTGGCATCACTAGATCATGTGATAAGTAAATAATATCATACGTAGTTGTTTTCCAGAGACTTGACATCACATCAGCACTCCATGAGAGTCAGGCCACATGCTCATGGACACTGGGGATTTTCAGCCTCTATAATTATAGTCATTTTCAAGGATGTACCTAACCAGCACTTTGTGGCTTTGATTTGCATTTCCCCAGTGAACATCAGGGTTGGGCATCTGTCCTTGCCCTTCTTTGTAACCCAGGCAGTTTCCATGGTGAAGTGTTTGTTCACATTGCTTGCTCCTTTGTTATTGGGCTGTTTGTCTTCTTCTTTTTATTATATGAGTTCTTTATGTATGCTGATAAAAATGGTTATTTTTTATGTTTTGAAATACTTCTGTTTCAAGTTTGCATTTTAGTATAATATTTTTATTAATTCTTTGAGAATTTCACACACACACACACACACACACACACACACACACACACTATTTTGATCATATTCATCCCCATTCCTCCCTCTAACTCCTCTCAGACCCATCCCATTATCCAACCCTCCTCCCAATTTCATGTGCTCTTTTTTATTTCTCATTTTAGTTAAAATACTGTTATGTCATTTACCCCTCCTTCCTCCAACTTCTTCCACATATTCCTTTACCTCTGTTCAAATGTATAATTTTCTTTTCTTTATTGTTTTAGATATATGATTATTATATATTTAATATAATTATTATTTATATATACAGATATATAAATACAACCTGATGAGTCTGTTCAGATATATATATATATATATATATATATATATATATATATATATATATATATATATATATATATATATATATATATATATATATATATGCTGGCCACTTAGTATTGGATAAATAATTAGGGAGGTCACCCCTGAGAAAGACTATTTTTACCTCTTTCAGCAGGTTGTTAGTTGCCTGTAGCTCTTGGTCTAGAGGTAGGACCACATGAAATTCCCCCTTCCATGTATATATATATATTATATATATATATATATATATATATATATATTGAAATCATGTGTCATTTAAGCATGGAAATCACTACATCTAGAAAATCATTTGCTACTTCAAATTAATGGAGTTAATAATTGTTGCATGAATGGAAGGAGGGGAGGTTCTTGAGGACTGTTTCTTTCAGCTTGATTAATCAGCAGTGTTTGCTCCTATTGCAGAAAACACCCTAAACACTGGATTTCTATCAGGATATCTTTAGAGTATTTTACGGCAGATCAGACTTTATCAAATTGTCCTCTCTGGCCTCCAGTACCTCTGTGACTTTCAAATCCCCCATCCTGCATGGAAATTCATCTATTCATCTCAAAGGTTCTGTTACCATTGAATAGATTTGATCTTATTTAAAAGTATGTCTTCCTCACTTCCTGGACTCTAAAGTTACCCCATTTTGACATGTCACAGTATCTCATAAACATTTCAGTTTCTCATTTACATTATTATTCCAGCCTGTTTGGGATGCTGTAATTAGTAAACTATAAAAATATGCTCTTGGGGCTCTTTGATAACAATATTTAATATTATTATTTGGATGCTGATGGTTTGCATGAAGATTTTTTTTTCTCTCTTGAAAATCATGAGCTATTCTTCTATAATACAGCCAGTGGGAACTGAGAAGTGTCCGCCACCTCGCCTGGTGTATACAGACCTCCTTTGTTCCGATCCCCAGCTCCCTCTTAAGTAATTTTGTTCTCTCTCTTCTGTTTTATATTCTGTTCCTTTTTTTAGCTGTGAGTATATGGTTCTTAGCTAAGTTACAGTGCGTGTATACGTGGATTTTACAACTTAAGCTCTCAGGAAGTGTCCCCATGTCTCTGTTTCTCATGTCTTGGGATACATGTACTGTTCTAATTCCCCACATCTTGCCCAGGCAAACATTCTCAGAAAGTTATAAAGGACTAGTAAAAATGAAATCTGTGAATATTACTAACTTCACTTTTAAAAAAAACATTAGTAATGGTGGAAAAGTTGGTTGCATATATGAAATAATCCATTCTATATTTCCTAGAAAATAAGAATCTTTTTTTTTAATAGTTTAGCCCTGAGAATCAAATCCAGAACCTCGTATTTACAAAACAGGAGCCCTGCCAACCAAGCTGTGTCCCGGATTTAGCAAGAAAATGATCTTGCGTAGGTTTCTGATACTGCTTTGAGTCATCAGAGGCTAGGTCATCATTCTGAAATCAGCACCCACTATTCCTTTCTATGTGCACTGCCCACTTTATCAAGCCTTTATGCTTGTTTTTATTCAAATTAAGTGGAACACAAGCTTTTGACAAGTTGAGGGGGAGTTGCACCGTAAGATCTTTAAGTCTTTTTTAATTTTTCAACTATTTTTAACATTTATTTTCTAGCGGTCAGAATAATTTTTCTCTTGGCATTCCCGAAAAGACATTTTAAAGATAAAGAGTCAAATTAGGTCTTTCAAAACCAATTGTGTTATCAGTAGGGGAAATGCAACATTGCATCCCTGCAGCTTTTAAAATAAGTATGTGTATTTCCAGTCCCCCTATAAGAGAATTAGAGCTCTTCAGGAAGGATACAAGTAAATACCGAGTTCACCCACTGAACCTCTAGCCCTGGGACATGTCCCCTTCATATTTACAACCACTTCAACATAGTATCCCCAAAATAATTGGAAAACTAGGCTTTCTTTTTCCTATTAGGGTCTTTTCATGTCAATACAAATGCAATTTTAGTTTGAATTAAAGTGTAACCTATTAATCAAAATACCAGGGACACATCAGTGACAAATTCGGATTCTGTCATTTCATAGCTGTGTGTTGGTTAAGAAGTATAGCATGGAGCTTAAGAGAGACTCTAAGAGGAGACTTTTTTCTGCTGAGCATCTTTAATGCCTTAGTGAGCTGGGAGGCAGTTAGTGGGTTCTTTCTTCCTATTTGAAGAATGGTAACCCTTGGCTGTATTTTCCTGAAAGAAATACAAGTCAACTACTATCATCCACAAACCCCAACAGCCGACCTTCAATGGGATCCATTCAATGAATGCCTAGGTTCCTTCTATCATGTGGCTCCATCTTCTCTCTTCGTCGAGCTGATGCAGAGGCCATGGAGGGATGATCTTTACTGGCTTGCTTCCCCTGGCTTGCTAAGCCTTCTCTCTTATAGAACCCAAAACTGCTAGCCCAGAGATGGTCCCACCCACAAGGGGCCTTTCCCCCTTGATCACTAATTGAGAAAATACCCCACAGCTGGATCTCATGGAGGCACTTCCCCAACTGAAGCTCCTTTCTCTGTGATAACCCAGCTGTGTCAAGTTGACGCAAAAACTAGCCAGTACAAGCTTCCTATGTCTTTCTCCTCAACTGGATACGATACTAAGCCAAACAGTGTTCTGGCCCAATGTTGCCTTAGTAGCCATTTGTTTGGTTCTATTTGTTTGCTCTCTATTTCAGTTATTCTGGTCAACCATGAACTGGTAATATGAAATATAAAATTCAGAAATAAGTTATGTCTTACTGTTCTGAACTACATGGTGAAATCTTACACAGCCACCTCCATCTTCCCAGGATATAGTCTGTTCCAACTCCATCCAGAGTATCCACATTGTATATACTACCCATCTACTGTGAGAGGCCATCTCGGTATCAGATCAACTGTCATAGTGCCACAGAGCTTGTGTTGAAGTTGCTTTCCTTAGGAATAGTCTTAATAACGGACCGGCAGCTCAGGAATACCAATGCTGTTCATGTGTATATGCCAGAGAGGAGTTGTAAAATGTTTTCTGGATAACACTTGAAATGTAAATGAAGAAAATATCTAATAAAAGTTGAAAAAAAAAAAAAAAAATGTTTTCTGGAGTAAAATTATGGAAATTCTGGGCTTAATAATGAAACAAAAAGTGAGTGTTAGGGTTGCTAATATCTACATTAAGACCAAATAGTAAATTAAAAAAATAGACTTCACACGCTTGGGTATTATACACAATTGCAGGCATCTGTGGAAGTGTTGGAATGTATACCCCACAGACAAGAGGAGGTTACAATATTTGAATATCAATCTACATATACCCTACTATTTTTACCCATGTTAAGAAAAGAGATGTCTCATATCTTCCTAATGTGTCAATGTCATAAAAGGATTGCTATTTGGAAGTAAGGTTAAAGCTTCTTGTGAACCTCACTGTGAGAAGATTAGGTACAAAGTAGGGATGAGGGTAAAAAAGGGGAAGAAAAACAAAAAATCCTCTTTCATAAATAAAATTATATAAGTAAAATTAATAAAGTTTTAGGTATATAGCTTGAGATTGTTTAAGATCTATAAGGGAAATAAAATACAGGCAGCTACATCTTCTTGCCATCAAAGCAGTGTCCCAGCAACCTCATGAATCTTATTTCTTTCCCCATGGTAAAAGATCTACATTTAGCAAAATAAGTATAGACGATTCTAGTGCAAAGATCTAACATCATTCAGTAGCATAGAAACACATAATTTCTCTCTTATGAAAGTGACCATTCAGTGTGTCTGGGCTGGCACTCTGAACAGACTTTGGGTTGGGTGCAAACTCTTCAGCCAGCCCCACAACACCCAGAGGCAGCTCCACTCCCAGGTGCTCTAACACACCCAGGAACCCAGAATCCCAGGAACTCACACCAGGATCTCAAGGTCCCAAAGGCAGCTTGACTCCCAGAAGCTCGCACACACCCAGGTTCTCAGGATCACAGGATCCCAGAATCACAGGATCATAGAAACAGCTTGACTCAGAGGAGTTCTGACACAACCAGGATCACAGGAAGGACAGGCTCCAGTCAGACATAGCTAGGGCAGATAGCACTAGAGATAACCACATGGCAGGAGGCAATCGTAAAAATATAAGCAACAGAAACCAAGGTTACTTGGCATCATCAGAACCCAGTTCTCCCACCATAGCAAGTCCTGGTTACCCCAACACACCAGAAAAGCAAGATTCAGATCTAAAATCACTTCTCATGATGATGATAGAGGACTTTAAGAAGAACATAAATAACTCCCTTAAAGAAATAAAGGAGAACACAGGTAAACAACTAAAAGCCCTTAAAGAGTTACAGGAAAACACAATCAAACAGGCGAAGGAAAGGAAAAAAAAATCCAGGATCTAAAAATGGAACTAGAAACAATAAAGAAAACCCAAAGGGAGACAACCCTGGAGTTAGAAAATCTAGGAAAGAGATCAAGAGTCATAGATGCAAGCATCACCAACAGAGTACAAGAGATAGAAGAGAGAATCTCAGATGCAGAAGATACCATAGAAGACATTAACACAATAGTGAAAGAAAATGCAAAAATCAAAAAGCTCCTAACCCAAACATCCAGGAAATCCAGGACTCAATGAGAAGACCAAATCAAAGAATAATAAGTATAGAAGAGTGAAGATGCCCAACTTAAAGGGCCCATAAATATCTTCAACAAAATTATAGAAGAAAACTTCCCTAACCTAAAGAAAGAGATGCCCATGAACATACAAGAAGCCTATAGAACTCCAAATAGACTCCACCAGAAAAGAAATTCCCCCTGTCACATAATAATCAAAGCACCAAATGCACTAAACAAAGAAAGAATTTTAAAAGCAGTAAGGGAAAAAGGTCAAGTAACATTTAAAGGCAGACCTATCAGAATTATACCAGACTTCTCACCAGAGACTATAAAAGCTAGAAGATCCTGGGCAGATGTCATATAGACCCTAAGAGAACACAAATGCCAGCACAGGCTACTATACCCAGCAAAATTCTCAATCACCATAGACAGAGAAAATAAGATATTCCATGACAAAACCAAATTTACACAATATCTTTCTACAAATTCAGCCCTACAAAGTATAATAGATGGAAAACTCCAACACAAGGAGTGAAACTACACCCTAGAAGAAGCAAGAAAGTAATCTTTCAACAAACCCACACAAACATAATTCCACCTCTAACAAGAAAATAACAGGAAGTAACAACAACTTTCCTTAATATCTCTTCATATGAAAATTAATATTACCAACATATCCTAATTGATTGAAATTCAAATATATGAGGAATTAGAAATCATATTGGCTGTCATCTGTGGTCTCTCTAATTTGGTAATGGGATAAATAGGTTCAATATTATACAATCCATATACACTTTCTGCTTGTTTGTACATGGTTGAGTCTTGCTGTGTGCCACATAATGGTCTTGAAATCATGCTTCTCCTATCTCAGCCTATTAGTAGGATTGTTTATTTGATGTTTTTACACTATACTATGGTTTTTAGAACAGCTTACATATTTCAAAATTTTTATACAGCCAAAATAAATGTAGGCAAATAATTTGGGAGGTGGCTTGTAAGAGAACAGCAAAGAGTGAGACTGAAGGCTTTGCTTGATATTTGTAATTATTGTATTAACTGTGAAGACTTTATAAGTTATTCTTATTCTGAGATGAATGCTTTTCAAAATCATCGCAGCCAATGAGCCAGAATCTTACCCTCACCAAATGTCTGTTCCACCCTCCAAGTAGAACCATTGTTCACTGAAACAGTTGATGAATGACTTCATGGATAGACCATCTTAATACACACACCACTTCTTAAATGAATGTAACCTATTCCCTGCGGGCTGAGAATGACGACGACAATCACTCAAGTCAAATAGCTTTGACCATAGCAGGAAATCTGTATCCAAAAATCATGCCTACAATTCATTCCTTGGCGCAACAGAACTGTCAACTCTGGGAATTGATCCATTCTTATCTCCTTGTATTTTATAAATTTTAAAGAATATGATAAAAAAATGAAAGGTATTGCAGGTTTTGAAGGGGGGTCTCCAGGAGGAGTTGGGGTACAAAGGGAAAGAAGAATGTGATGTAAGTTAATTTACTCAAAATATGTTTTTAAATGTTAACAAAGTCAGATAATTGAAATTATGTGTCTTTTCTCATCGTAATGCAATAAAACTTAAATCAAAAAAAGAAAGTGACCATTCCAGTCCAGTGTAGACAGTCCTACCTTATGAAGTATAGTTATATAACATGTTCACAGCAACAATTCTTTTGTTGTGTACCAAGAAAATATTTCAGAGAATGGTTGGTAATCCTTGCTATGACACCTATTCAGTAGAATAGTGGGAGTGGCAGTCATAAATTTCACCAAAGGAGAAGTGTAGTTTAGTTTTAAACATTGCTATTATTTTGATGATGTTGATGGAAAAAGCACTTAAGAACTGTAACTACACGTTCTTCAATCACACTTTAACATCCTTATAACAAAAGGATTTGTATTGCAATTTACTTATGAGACAGGATTTCTCTATATAGTATTGGCTGTCCTGGAATTCATTATGTTGACCAGAGTGGCTTCAAACTCACAGAGATTTTCCTGCCTCTGCCTCCCCTCCTAAGTGGTGGAATTAGTGGCATGTACCACCATTTTACCTAAGATATTTATATTAAATGCAAATATACTCATATATATCTAAGTATGGTTAAGATATTTTGTATACTCATTTCTGAAGAAGATTTGGGAGCAAGAAATTTACTGTCCATCAAAGGTAGGCAGGGTTTAGGTCTTGTTTTTCTGCTTCTGGCTGCCTTTTATATTTAATAAATAAATACCATAGTAGTAGGCAAGAAGTTGATAAGAAAGTTTCCTTTATTATTTATCCCTAGGGCTCTGCTTCTGTTAAATCTATTCTGCTCTAGCCTGCAAGACATCTTAATTTGATTCTAGGCCAAAAAAAAAAAAAAAATCTCTAATTTTCATTATACCTGACTCACGTTTAGTAATTCTTGGAATTTTTTTTTTATTATTAAATGGTGTTGAGTTGTAAATTCTGATTTAAAGAGGGAGGATCCAAACAACTGCTGTGATCTGCATTGCCTTCATTACTCATTGAAAAAGATATGGCTTTTTGTTTGAAACTACCTTTGTTCTCTGTTTGTTCCAGCCACTGTTTTCCTGGAATTCTGGAAGAGACGCCGAGCAGTGATCGCTTATGACTGGGATCTGATTGACTGGGAAGAAGAGGAGGTCTGTGTCAGTCACTTACCTGAGATTGTCACTTACCTGAGAGTTTCTTATATCATCAGACATGTCTGTGTCACTCACATCACAGAATCTCATATCACAGGCCATACCTGCATTGCTTACCTCAGAGGCCACCAAACTACAGCCCTTGGCTTGTCACCCTGCACTGGATGACAGAAGTCAGGATATCCAGAGTGCATTTTCAATACCTGTCTTTAGAAGGAATTTTAAGTTGTACAAAGAAGATCTAGGTGACATGCCAATGACCCTAACATCTGGGAAGTTGAGGCAGGAGGACTTCAAGTCAAGGCCAGCCTGGGTTACATAATGAAGCTTTACCCTGGAGAGGGAGTGAGGAATTCCCACGTCATTTAGCAATACTCTGTCAAAACCCTATGCTCAAGCACCATTCTGACATGCTAGTGAATTAAAATTCCATGAGTCACGAGCTGTTCCTCTAATAGGTAGTATTTGGGAGGACAATCCTTACCTACCATTCATTTTCAGCACCTTAGTAGAAGACAGTTGTTTATCTACTATCACTAGTAGATGATAGTAGGCACATGAAACACCCCTTCTTAGAGAATTACTATAGGAACTGTTTCTATGAACCAGGACCCACAGTAGCCCCCAGTTATGCATGAGTTCTTCTGTTACATCAAGCCAGAATTACATACATCAAGGGCTAAATGCTGAGAAGAAGCCATTCCAGGTAGCATCGTTGGTGGTGTGGACACATGTGGGGTCAGCTGGATACCAAGTGCCAAGGAGGGCAAGCTTAGTCCTTTGGAATCTACTTTGTTAGCACACTCCCCAACCACTCCTGGCCCCTTTCCCCCCTTCCAGGTCAATATATTATGTGCTTTCCTAATTTGTGCCCGATTCTGATTGTCTTTTCTTGACCCATTTGTTCATGCTAAGCTTGGTTACCATATCCTTCTGTTGGACCCTACTTATTGTGCGCCTCATCCATCTTTCCTTACCCTTATATTCTCTTAGCTCTCCTAAGTTCCAAATCATAAGAGCCATGCTAGACCTGGGAATCATATAAACTAAAAAAATACAATCTCCTTACATCTACTATAGGTATTTTTTTGTCCTAGAGAGACACATGTGTGTTTCTTTATATTAACATGAAGCTATTTAGAAACATCTATTATGAAAATGTTGGCCCCATGATTGGCTTTACAAGAGAAATCATTGTGGTGGGTTTTTTTTTTCTTTCTTTCTTATTCCCATGAAAGTGCCTGGCTCATTTAATTTTTGCCTTTGGTTTTTTGTTTGTTTGTTTTGGGTTTGATTTGGTTTGGTGTGTGTGTGTCTGTGTCTGTGTCTGTGTCTGTGTGTGTTATCTATTTAAGATGTACAACAAGGAATTTTCATACATGACATTAGACTCTTTCAGTAATTCTTATTAATCTGAAAGGCATTAACTCTTACATCTCATAAATATTCTTCAAAGAATGGTTTCCTGGGTTTGGAGGCACTGTCTAGGCTAACAATGAGTCCATAGGTAGCAGCCCTTACATCTGTATCCTGAGAAATGAGAGTTTCCCAAGGAAACAGAAAAGCCAGTATCTCCCTGTATCCTCAAATTACACTGCCTGAAATAGAGTAAAAGAAGCCAAGCATATTTGGAACTCTGTCTCCTGCAGAGCATGGCTACTCTCAAGCTAGGACCCTCATCTATTCTCCAGAATTCCCTTCGGTCTCCTTCGCTTTCTGTCTACATCAGAACACTTTGTGCACATGGACTTAATCTCTAGCCTACCCAGTTTTGCTTTTTTTTCATCCTTTTCTAGTTCTCTCGAGTAGAGCATGTTCTTAATTAACCAGAAGTACTCTGGTGTGTTCTCTGGCTGATTATCTTTTCCTAATCCCATAATTGCCTTTTAGCTGCCAAGTAGTCACCCTGGGATAAGGCTCAGTGAAACAAAACCAAAACCTCAGCTTGGCTTGAGATTGAGGGAGCCTATACACAGCCACATTTGGAAGTCATTTAGACAATTAAGGATGCATTTAGTATCTATTGGTTAGAGGTGAATACCCCTCATAAGGGTGCATTCAAATATAAATCCACCATGGATTTTAGTTATTTAAACCTATATACAAGAAAACTAAAACTAGGTGTGAAGAGCACTGAGTGCTCTGCCGGAGGACTCAGGTTCGATTCCCAGCACCCACATGACAGTTCACAGCTGTCTGTAATTCCAGTTCCAGGGGGATCTGACACCTTCACACAGCCATACATGCAGGCAAAACACTGATGCAAATAAAATAAAAATGAATAAATCATTTAAAAACTAGGCTTAAGAAAGAAAGCTAAGAATGATACAGTCTGTAAATCATAAAATAGATTGTGAGCATTTGTCTATTCAGACGACTTCTTTGCTCAACTGTCCATGTCCTTTCCTGGTAATAAACATGACCATTTCTTAGCTGTTCTAAAACACTAGGTATAGGACTGGTGCTCAGTTCAAAATGCCATTGCTTCTTCGGGCAGAGTTTAGTATAGTAACAGAAAACTGTAACTGTTAGTCTAAGTTACATCAATTTTGATAATGAATGTTGATCACCATGTTAATGGATATTCTTCAAGCAATCAACTTCCAAATGTTTAAGCCTGTGTCTCCAAGCTTACTTCATTGACTGGCTGATCCCCCAGTGTGACAGCTATGGGCTCCATTTTCTGACAGGATAAGAATTGTTCTTATTGTATATCTCCAGCATGTAAGGATATGTCTCCTTGTCTTTCAGGAAGAAATACGACCCCAGTTTGAAGCCAAGTACTCCAAGAAAGAGCGGATGAATCCCATTTCGGGAAAGCCAGAACCTTATCAAGCATTTACTGATAAGTGCAGCAGACTTATCGTTTCTGCATCAGGAATATTCTTCATGGTTCGAAACTTTTCTTTAAAATCTCTTTAGCCTTATAAGGTACAAAACCCTTATTGTTGCAACAGTAATCATGCCGCCAGTTATTAAAGCACTTTTGAACAGTACACTATTTAATTCTCATTACTGCATTTGCTGGTCAGAAACGGTATTACTATTGCCATGTGACAGCAGCTAAGATTCTAAAAGGTTAAGGGTTCACCCAGGGTCTGCTCATAAGTCTACTCATACCTCTTGACTCATTCACTGTACTCAATTGAAAGGAACAAAAACTTGGGACAGTATATAGGGCAAAGCTTCCTCAAAACAAGGCGATCAAGTCCTTTTAGCCAGTGAAGAGATACGAAATTGAAAGGAGAAGCAGATAGCAGAAAGACTCAAGGCCACAGCCTTCTTCAGGTGCCACCGGTAAGCAATTATGCCATACTTTGCCTTCTACATACACATTTGTATTTACTGGCTTATCTCTCATATAAGATCTAGATATATAGACTAGGTTTTCCTGTTCTATAGACACAGACCCTGCAGATAGGAGGTTGAGGCTGTAGTGAAGTCTCGCTATTGGCTAGTAGCATTGCCACGCCCTATCTTTTGACACTAATACACTAGGTTACTCTAGTGTCAAATTTCTATCATGTATGATCTTCAGTGTAGACTTTGTCTGTCCACCTATCAATAGCTCTAGGATTAAAATATTTGTTTAGCTGGGCAGTGGTGGTGCACGCCTTTAATCCCAGCACTTGGGAGGCAGAGGCAGGCGG
The DNA here is from genome assembly GCA_902729485.2 of Mus minutoides. Taxonomy (NCBI): domain Eukaryota; kingdom Metazoa; phylum Chordata; class Mammalia; order Rodentia; family Muridae; genus Mus; species Mus minutoides. Next base: position 169,828 of record LR750024.1, read on the forward strand.
ATTTCTGAGTTCGAGGCCAGCCTGGTCTACAGAGTGAGTTCCAGGACAGCCAGGGCAATACAGAGAAACCCTGTCTCAAAAAAACAAACAACAAAAAAATTGTTTAACCATTACTATGTTACTGTCATTCTGACCCGTCTTAGCTGAGCCTCATACTCCAAGTTTCTTGTATAATTCACACCAGAAGTGAGTAGAAAACCAAGTTTATACAAAAGCAAACTGTAAGGAAAGGGATCTATAAATCAATAGAGATTACCGTGGGAACTGGATTTGAAATTCAGCTTTAAATAATTAAATGAGCCAGAGTCTCTATTAGAAATCAACAGAATGAAAGCTCAAAAACTGGAGTATCATATTCTATTATTTATAGAGATGTAGATAGAGACCATAAACTATTCCCAAGTACCATGAATCTTCAACAAGAGATGCTTCAGTCTGTGTATGCATCTAATAGTAAGGTATTATATGTCTATTATGTAGTTAGCTTATTCAACAACACATGGCAGGAGTATACAGATACTGTCCCTGCTTCTGGGCTTCACTTTTTTTTTAAGACTTTTATTTATTTAATGTATGTGAGTGTCTGGTGTGTCACTGTCTTTAGACACACACCAGAAGAGGGCATCGGATCCCCATTACAGATGGTTGTGTGCCACCATGTGGTTGCTGGGAATTGAACTCAGGACTTCTGGAAGAGCAGCCAGTACTCTTAACCACTGAGCCATCTCTCCAGCCCACTTTTTAATGGAGGAAACTGATGGCAATGAATCAGATTGATAGAAATAATATGTAGCATCCTGAAAGAGGATGTACCCATTTAGTGCATGCACCATACTCTAGCAGCAACATCAATGGGTTAATGCTCTGGAAAGGTTCAGTTCTCAGTAGTTCTTGGGATGAGAAGTAAAGAGGGATTAGGAGGTGTTCACTAGGCTATGTGCAGGTGTGTGTAGGGGTGTGTGTGTGTAGGGGTGTGTGTGTAGGGGTGTGTGTGCACTCATGTACACGTTGGGCAGGAGGTGAGTTTGTGGGTGTTATAGACAAAGGAAATAATCTTGAAGATTAAGAATGCTTAACTCATTTGAAGCAAGAAGAGTTGTGGGTTGACATGATGTCTCAGCAGATAAAGGGGCTTGTCAAGCTCAACAACCTGAGTTTGATACCTGAACCCCCAACATGGTAGAAGGAGAGAACTGACCTATAAGCTGTCCTCTAACCTGCACACATATACCATGACATTCATGCCCATGAGTGCACACACACACACACACACACACACACACACACAAACACACACACCCCAAATAATGAATAAGCAAATAAATAAATAAATTTTTTTACAAGAAACAAAACACCCAAGGTCCCCAGAGAGTAGAGAGAATGGTGCCATATGGGTCTGTAAAGAGTCTTGCAGAACACAAGGTCTTTACTTACGTCCTAGAATAAGAATAGAAAAGCAAACTGTTGTAATCAGGAGCATGTCAAGACTTCTATAATTAATATGTGTTGATCTTATCACTCAATCATTCTGCCTTAAAAAGTGTTACACCCTCCCTTGGGCAGATCTCTAGCTTTCAAGCAGTGTGGTTTTCTTCTATTTGGTCAGAAAATCCAGACAAAGAAAGTATTCTGCAGGATGAAATGTGCATTCTCAGGGGCCAGTCTGGAAGCAGCAGCACCACCACTAGATTTTCTCTCTGTCGGAACAAAAATCTGCTTCCTGAAACCTGGCCTTAAGACCTCACTGGGTTTGTTCCTTCTTCCTTCCAGATCTGCGTGGTGATCGCTGCAGTGTTCGGGATCGTCATTTACAGGGTGGTGACTGTGAGCACTTTCGCTGCCTTTAAGTGGGCATTAATCAGGAATAACTCTCAGGTTGCAACCACGGGGACTGCAGTATGCATCAACTTTTGTATCATTATGCTGCTGAACGTGGTAAGTGAGAGACAATCCAAAGGGGGGAACTCGTGGGCTGCTGGAATGCTTTTCTTCTGTTCCTAAAGGGACAGTCAAGGCAGATGATCTGTGATGAAGCACTGGGAGCCTGACGTGTAGGTTTGGTTATCTAAAAGACTTGACTCAAATCTAGGCTCCAGAACTCTCTGCACAAGGCAGGGACATTCCCAGACCTTGTTTCCCTTGTTTAATCCATAAGAAAACACTGATTTTCCCATTGGTGGCAATTTAAGAATGCGTTTAGAAGATCCAGCCCAGAAGCTGTAATGTAGCTGAGCAGCGTTGGTGTCCATCCTTCTTCATTCAGAATAAGGGAAAGCAGAGAGTACCCAAAGCGTCCTTTGAGATAGCCACATAAGGAAAAGGTCAGAGTGCTATATAAACTGCTCATGTTTAAGTTCAGACTTCTTGTCACTACATATTTCAAGCCAGGTCTCTCCTCTGAACCTCGGATTTACATATGAAACTGTCTACTAGGCAATCTCCAATACTTTCATTTTAATGCTTTTATTATACTTGCTTATTTATTTATGTGTGTACACACACATACATGCACATGCAGGATACAGTATGCACGTGGCCATCCGTGAACCACTTTGGGGAGATGGTTATTTTCTTCCACCATGTGGGAACCAGGGATGTGTCACAGATAATTAAGCTTAGATATAAGTGCCTTTACCTACTGAGCCAATGTGTAAGGTCCTGCCTTCTCCATTCTTCTTTCAAATACAACTCCCCATCTTCCCTTAAAGATCACTTCCTCCCATAGCCTCCCTCTTTGCTGTTCAAACTAAAAGAAAGCTGGTGTTATCCTTCATACATCTATCTCCCGCTCCATCCACATGAAGGTATGGTGTCACACATCTGTAGTTTCAGCCCTGACATGGCTGAGACATGAGGGTCAAAGTTCAAAGACAGAATGTAACCACTTTTCACACATCCCTGGAGCCAAGCCTCCAGCACCTCTTACCTGGGTTATCTCCGTGGCTTTGTGAACTGGTCTCCTAGCCTCTAGGTCAGCTCACTGTCATCTTGGCTCAATGCTGAAACCACATGGAACGTGTCTCGTGCAGGTCAGTCATGTAGCTCCTCTGAAGGTTTATGGGTCTATGGCTTTCCGCTTGCTCAGAGTAAAAATTCATGTGTTCCTATTTCTGTTAGCTTCCCCCCCCCCAGAACACCCCTCCCTGCTTCCCTTCCCTGGGGGTCTGCATACCACACTCTCTCACCTTCTTCTGCTCTTTGTTCAAATATTACTTCTTCTATAAAGGCTTCCCATCACTGGGTTTCAGATTGCATCTTGCTCCTGCCCTCTGATGATCCCCTGCTTCTGTGCCTGCCTTATTTTTCTCTGTACCTTTCCTTTCTCAGCCTCTGTTATACCCCTGACTTCATTTACTATCTTCTCCACAGTCCGTAGGTCCGTAAGAGCATGGCCCTTTCTCTCTTTGGCTTATTTTTACTGTAGCTATGCCCTCGTGTCGGGAGCAGCACACGACACGTTGCTGGCATTCAGTAAATTATTGTCATTTGTACAACAGAAAAATAATAGCTAATAAGGGTAGGCTTTGAGGTCAGATAGACATAAAAATACTCACCTTAGAGGCTTGTAGTAGGAAATAATTGAGGTAATATATGTGCTGAGCAGTGTCAGGCATGAATTAGATGTCCAAGCAATTGTTGTTCTGCTCCTGCTCATGTGAATGGTATCTTCCGTGTGACTCATCATGTTGAAATGCTAACATCTTTAGAATCGGACTAAGACTTTTTAAAGACCAAGAACAGAATCCTGCGATAAGCACAGGGATACATTTTAGGTTGGCATGAACAAAACAGACCCAGCAGGTAGTATTTATATGTATTTGTGTATTCACATGCGTGCACATATATGTATATGTGTATGTGTATATGTATATTAAAACTATAATAAAGAGGCTTTTAACTTAAGAATGGGAATGTTTTGGAGGAGTTCAAGGAAGAGTATCAGGAGGGGCTGGATGGTGGAAAGGAGAGGAGAAAGTGGTATGATTCTGTTTCGATTAAAAACCTATATTTTAAAATGAAAAAAGAAATACAACCTAGTAAAGGGAGAAGTCTGAAAAAAAATCAAAGTTCTATAATCAATAAACCTGTGTAATTCCCAAGAGAATTTAATCTACTCAATAATAAATAACATTACCTATGATTACTAAGTGAACTTGAATCACTGAGTTAATGAAATACAGATTACTTATTGCTCAAATTTTTAAAAGCATAGAGACTTCTTAATTTAGAAAATGATGTTTCAAAATCAGAAATGGTTAAAAAAAATCAGCAATTGCTAGTTGTGTTGATGTGATGACTTCATGAGTATTTTATCACATGGAAACTGAAAATAGACTGTGTGGCGCTCCTTGATGCCCATGCCCTCCAGTTCAGAAGGAGGGTGGTTCATAGGAACTTTTTTTAAACTTACAAATTTATTATTATTATTATTATTATTATTATTATTATTATTACTATTATTATTATTATTATTATTATTATTATCACTCCAGATTTTATTCCCCTCCTGGTCCACCCTCCAACTGTTCCACATCCCATACCTCTTCCCTGCCCCCTTGTCTCCATGAGGATGCCCCATCCCCACCCCACCAGACCTCTAAACTCCCAGGGGCCTCCAGTCTCTTGAGGGTTAGGTGCATCTTCTCTGACTGAACCCAGACCCGGCAGTCCTCTGCTGTATATGTGTTGGGGGCCCCATATCAGCTGGTATATGCTGCCTGGTTGGTGAGCCAGTGTCTGAGAGATCTCAGGGGTTCAGGTTAATTGAGACTGCTAGTCCTCCTACAAGTTCTCTCTCATCCTCAGCTTCTTCCAGCTTTTCCCAAATTCAACCACAGGGGTAGGCAGCTTCTGTCCATTGGTTGGGTGCAAATATCTGCATCTGACTCTTTTAGCTGCTTGTTGGGTCTTTCAGAGGGCAGTCATGCTAGGTCCCTTTTAGTGAGCACACCATAGCCTCAGTAGTATCGTCAGGCCTTGGGCCTCCCCTTGAGCTGGATCCCACTCTGGGCCAGTTGTTGGACCTTCTTTTCCTCAGCCTCTTCTCCATCTCCATTCCTGCAATTCTTTCAGACAGGAACAATTTGGGTTAAACCCAAAAGGACACACACGGTATGTACTCCCTAATAAGTGGATATTAGTCATAAATAAATAAATTAATTAAAAAACAGAATATCCAAGATACAGTCCACAGAACTCAAAAAGGTCAACAAACTGAAGGGCCCAAGTGAGGATGCCTCAGTCCCACTTGGGAGGGAAAAGAAAATAACCACAAGGGGAAGGAGGGAGGGACCTGGGAAGAAAAGGAGACAGGGTTGGGGGTGAGGAGAACATGATCTGGTTTGGGTGAGGGAAAAGGACTGAAGCTCTAAAGGCCAACAGAAAGAATGGAAACAGGCAACCTTGTGAGGTAGGAGGTTGGGGGGACCCTCCAGGATGTACCAGAGACTTGGGAGGTGAGAAACTCTCAGGACTCAAAGGGAGGGACCCTAGACAAAATGCTCTACAGCAGATTCATAGTAACTTAACCAAGATCAGAGCTTTGAAAGTTTCTGAGTATCTGTGGGATACAATGAATGCATGGTTAGTGTATTCTTTTTTTTTTAAGATTTATTTTTATTTATTATACGTAAGTACACTGTAGCTGTCTTCAGACACTCCAGAAGAGGGAGCCAGATCAGATGGTTGTGAGCCACCATGTGGTTGCTGGGATTTGAACTTATCACCTTTGGAAGAGCAGTCAGGTGCTCTTACCCGCTGAGCCATCTCACCAGCCCCCGCTTAGTGTATTCTTTTTTTTTTTTTTTTTAATTTTTATTTATTATATGTAAATACACTGTAGCTGTCTCCAGAAGAGGGCGCCAGATCTCGTTACGGATGGTTGTGAGCCACCATGTGGATGCTGGGATTTGAACTTATCACCTTCGGAAGAGCAGTCGAGTGCTCTTACCCGCTGAGCCACCTCACCAGCCCCCCGCTTAGTGTATTCTTAACCAATGTCTTTTTCATTTCAATGCTTGTCAAAAAATTTAATTTAGTTGGGGGGGCGGATTACAGCTCAGTTGTCTGAGTGTTTGTCTAGCATGCACAAAGCCTTGGAACTGCACATTGGATGAAATGGCACCAAGCTGTAAGCCCAGCACTTGCAAGCCAGAGGCAGGATCAGGAGTTTAAGACTAAGATCAACTATATAATGAGTTTACAGTCTGAGCTATACAGTGTCCTATCTCAAAGAATAATAATGATTATTATTTCAGTCTAGAGATGTAACACAGTAGTGCAATGTATATTGGACTTGCACAGGACCCTGAGGTCTATTCCCAACACTAATGCTAATAAATAACAATCTTATTTATACACCTCTTTAAAAAATAACAGACTACACATTGGACCTAGAAGTACATTGTGTTTGTCCCTCTGTATGGAGGAGGGGCAATTCATGCAGCTGAAAAACAAGATCTACTTCAGAAGATAGCCAAGAAAAGATGAAGTAAACTAAAGTAAAAAAGAGGTTATACGGAGCAGGCAAAATATCTAGTTGCTAACATTACAAAACACCCACTGTGTGATGAAAGCTAAGCCATAAACCTATTGATGCATGTCCTAACAAAATTTCATCCTAACTGAAATGTCCACACACTTAAACTGAGGGGTGTTAGCCAGAGGATTCCCTTTCAGGATATATTTTTTATTTTAGGTGCAGTGTGAATGCTTTTGGTGTTCTGATTTCCTGGCCAATTTCAAACTAAAATAGTATGAGGTTACTAAGTGAAAAACACTAGTGAGAAGAAGCAAGGACAAGCTATAGCAAGAGGAGAGAGACAGAGAGACAGAGAGAGAGAGAGACAGAGAGAGAGATACAGACACAAAGAGAGAGAGACAGAGACACAGAGAGACAGAGACAGAGACAGAGACACAGAGAGACAGAGACAGAGACACAGAGAGACAGAGACAGAGACACAGAGAGACAGAGAGAGAATATAAGAACTCACCCAGGACTCTGGCTCAGTGACCAGCTGCCCATCCCTCCTCAGTCCTCTCCCTAACACCGCATTTCTACTCCTGTCATCTGCCCTGGAGCTTCGTGAGTTCCATTATGAGAGTAGCCAAGTGTGTAATGTAGTTTGGAACCGATTTCATCAGAATATAAAAACATAATAATTTAAGTCCTTTGGAAGCAATCACAGCATGATGGATGGCCAGCTAATGGCTGGAACACTGCCTTGCACAGCCGAGAGCATTGCAAAACTAAATTCTATATCGACTTATGAAAACACTCAATTTAAGATACTTTTTGTGACCCAGCAATATAGTTATTTTTAACAGCTATCTAAATTGGTTTGGACTACTCAAATTTTTGGCCAGTATGGGTTTTCAGAATAAAAAAAAAATCAACATTTGGACGTAAATTATTAACACTTTTTAATTAAATCCTTGAAGGATAGATTGTTTTTATATTATTTGAAACTCTGTGTTATTATTTTAAATAATATATTCTGCTTCTGAATTTTTGCTGAATTTGTCTAATCTTAACTAAAGAAGCAAGTTTATATGTGGTGCTTATTTCCAAGATCTTGTGATGTGTGTTTACTTTTGTGTAGTATGTGCTTAAAAATAGAATTCATATTATCTTACTAAATTCTCTGTCCCTAACACTCTGATGCCTGTAGATGACTAATTAACTGTGTTTGCTGATTTGCATTTTATTCAGAGTCTTGAAAAATAGTTTCTCAAAAACCAAAACAGAACAAGACAAAATAACAGAATGGTAGTAGTACACACCTTTAATCCCAGCACTCAAGAGACTGGAGCTGGCAGATAACTGAGTTTGAGGCCAGCCTGGTCTACAGAGAGTTCCAGAGTATCCAGGGCTACACAGAGTAACCTTGTCTTGAAAATGCACATAGATAGATAGATAGATAGATAGATAGATAGATAGATAGATAGATAGATAGATGATAGAAGTTAGATAAATGATAAAGATAGATAGATAGATAGATAGATAGATAATAGATAGATAGATAATAAAAAGATAGATAAATAGATAGATAGATAGATAGTAAAAGTAATAATAATTTCAAAGCAGAGATAAGAGGACAGGCATTCTTCTCTCTATCACACTTTCAACTCTGTTCTACTTCTCTAGTGACTAAATGGCATCTCAAAACCATGCTTGCACACAAAGTAGACCATCAAGATAGGAGAGTAAAGGATAATCCTTTTCATTCATCCATATGTGAATCAGGTATTTCACCATGCTATAAAAAGCAGAAAACACAATGTTAATATAAAAATATAGTGAATCAGAAAGTATTACTAAAATTAGAACAAATTCACAAGCATTGATCAAACTGATATGTCCAGTTAGAAGTATTTATAGCTATCTTACTTTAGAAACAACCTTAAAATCTGAAAGGGTTGTATCAGTTAAAAATATTAACAACTGTAACTTACAGTATCTGCCTGAAAATTGAAAAATAAAGTTATAAAATGGCTAAAGAAAAACAAAACCTATGGATAATTACCTTATTGCAATGGATTAAGATCTCCAATTAAAAGACAGAAGCCAAATAAATAACATAATGACCCAATTATATCTTCCCTACAAATATGGTATTAGATATTTCACCCAAATGGGATCCAAAAGGAAGCAGAACTAGTCTTGCCCATTTAAATAAAGTGGATGTTAGATTACAAGTAATAAAAAGATAAAGGAACTCCATTATAGAATGATAAAGGATTGAATCAAACAGGGGAAGCTAATGTGTTTCAGTATGTTTGGAAACAAATATTTTCCTGCTGACCTTATCAGAATCTATGTTTAATTATCCCAATGGCCCAATAGGAAATCAGCCATTTTACACAAACCACTCATCGAAGGGTCCCTTACTCACCAATGAGCCCCTCTCTGTAGATGTGCCTTTTCCTGATTTATAGCCATATTCTCTTGCTTTTCTGCTCTCTTTCTCTCCTTTTCTTTACCCTTCCCTCCTTCCCTCCCTCCCTCCTTCCCGCCCTCCCTTCCTCCTTCCTCCCTTCTTCCTCCCCCCACCCACGGTGTGTTTGTGTATGTGTGTTTGTGTGTGTGTGTGTGTGTGTGTATTCATTGATGCCATGGACCCTTCTCTTTTCTCTGTGTACTTTGTTATTTTAAAAAGCTAATATGAATCATGTCTTCATGCTATGGTTATTTTTTAACTGCCAGTTTTTCCAGTGTTCACACCCAGGTGACTGGCATTATCACAAGCTCTAGAGACCTTTGTGTTAAGTGTGACAAACTTATCCATTTGAACAGGGGTGTGTTATGTGAAAGAGATAAAGAATAAACTGAGAACCAAAATTATACTTTTCAGGAAGGTGTTTTACCAAATTTAATAATCATGGACGGTTTCATAATTAAGCCATTTTAGTGATAACATGCTTCGTAACACTCAAATAAGTTTTACTAGGGCACCCATTCTAATCTCTTGTTTACAGGGGTTTTGTTTTTATGGTCAAAAGAAGATGACTAATCTACACCACATAAGTTCCTGCTGTAATTACACAAATCTCTTTTAACATTGGACTCTGTGAATCTGAAGTTTCTTTATGCAAATGTTAATCTTATGGCTTTAGTAATTATATCTTTGTATAGAAAAACTATTTTTCTTACCAGAGCAAGCAGCCATAGCTGAGTGTTTGGAGTCATGCGATCTAAGTGTTTAGTTTGACTCTACGGTAAGCAAGGATCCTGGGGAAGATAATTCAGAAATTAGGAAAAACCTGAATGTCTATAAGTCCAAGCCTATCCCACCTATATGTAAGGGTACAGTTGTCTGAAGGAGAGGTGAGACAACACGGTCAAGTCTGACAGCTTCCCAAAGAGAATGCTGGCATCCAGCCTAGGGAATTTTAAGCAGTATGTTTTAAGTACTCTGCATAATCTTAGCTTTCTTTTTAGAGAAAGCAGGTTTTTATTCTCTCACTTTATATCCTCTCTGGAAAATCTCTGAGAGCTATATTTTCCTGAACTACCACAAACACACACACACACACACACACACACACACACACACACACACACACACACACACACCTTCCATTCTCTCTGAGAACCATCAGGCAATCAGATAGCTAGGTGAATCAAGAACGTATTCAGCACAATAATGGAGAGATAGAACCACATGCTCTGGGAGTCTCCCACAATGCTGGCTCAACCCAGCATGCGTGGTGCTGTAATGTAGAACTCATGGAATTTCACAACAACAAGAGGACAGAGGCTCACCTAAGAAACCAACGAGAGATTCTTACATTCAGTTGCCAACTCTGAGATGTAATGAAGGACCAGCCTCACTCAGGAAACTGCTAATCAGCGGCATCAAGTCTCCTTGCCACAGAATTATTAACCTCAAGAAGCAAGATATTTTTTCAAAACCATAAAGGACGCTCTTGCACCATCCTAATTATTCCTGAAAGCATCCTGTTGCTCAGAGTGTTACCCATTGTTTGAAACATAAAGAAAAAAGTTTCATTCCCAACTTGATTGCCTGTGTTCTTTATAATTATTGGTCTCAGAACGTCTAGAGTTCATTTGTTAAACGTATGAATTTATTTTACAGCTCTATGAAAAAGTCGCACTCCTTCTGACCAATCTGGGTAAGTGAAGGCCTTCTGCAGTCCAGGGATCCACAACCCTCTAGATCCTCCCTTCCCCAGTGTGCTGGAGAAAGACCTGCCCCTGTGGCCCCTGCAGGACAGCCACTCTCCAGTTGGTGGCGCCACACCAAGGAGTTTATGGGCAACACAAGTTAGAGTCAGTGGGTTACTTTCAATAAAAGAGAACATGAAGTTAGGATAGGGAGGATGGGTGGATCTGGGAGGGGAAGAAGTGACGATGGATTTGATCAAACTATATCAAATGCATATCTTAAATTCTCAGTTCACAAAAATAATATCTCATTTTAAAATGAAAGAAATGCCCTTTTACTGAGAATTACACACAACTCTTTCTTCATCTCCAGCAAGACAATTTAAATACATCTAGTAAAAAGATCTTTTTCTATCTATACTTTTCAAGCTGTCATATTCCGTAAGTGTCATAAGCCACTGAAATTAAAGTAGATGTATGCATGGAAAATAGCAACACAAAAGAGGACATGTACAAAGTATCCAAGATCATTGAAAAGGTGTCCATTAGGAGCGTCACAGCTGGCTCTGATGATATGTATGCCCTACTCAACTGGCAGAAACTTGGTCAAAAAAAAAAAAAAGAAACTGCAGAGATGGCTGAAAAGGAGGTACTTTCAGGCTGACTGTCTCTGATCCAGCCTTTCCAGATACCCTGTAACCACAGAACAGGCTGGATACTCCCTTCAAAAGTACCAGTAATAACCCAATCACAAAAAAAGTCACTAGATATGCACTCACTGATAAGCAGATATTAGCACAGAATCTTAGAATACCCAAGATACAATTTGCAAAACACAAGAAAAATCAAGAAGGAAGACCAGCATGTGGATACTTCATTCCTTCTTAGAATAGAGAACAAAACACCCATGAAAGGAGTTACAGAGACAAAGATTGGGGCTAAGACAAAAGGATGGACCATCCAGAGACTGCCCCACCCGGGGATCCATTCATAATCAGCCACCAAACCCAGACACTATTGCATATGCCAGCAAGATTTTGCTGAAAGGATCCTGATATAGCTATCTTGAGTGAGGCTATGCCAGTGCCTGGCAAATACAGAAGGGGATGCTCATAGTCATCTATAGGATGGAACATAGGGCCCCCAATAGAGGAGCTAGAGAAATTAGCCAAGGAGCTGTAGGAGTCTGCAACCCTTTAGGTGGAACAACAGTGTGAATTAATCAGTACCCCCAGAGCTCGTGTCTCTAGATGCATATGTAGCAGAAGATGGCCTAGTCGGCCCCTTGGTCTTACAAACTTTATATGCCCCAGTACAGGGGAATGCCAGGGCCAGGAAGTGGGAGTGGGCGGGTAGGGGAGAAGAGCAGGGGGAGGGTGTAGGGAACTTTCGGGATAGCATTTGAAATGTAAAATAAGAAAATATCTAATAAAAAAATTTTTTAAAAGGAAGAAATACCAGTAGTCACCTGAGACCACACTATGGTTTAGACTGATCTTTAACCTGGAGGTCTATCTCCTGCGTGTTCTGTCCAGTAATGTGGCAACTGTCAGCAAGCCCCAGCCTGCAGTGCCTCCTGATGAACCTCTGAATCCTTGGGGGTGTGGGGGAGCAGGAAGTGAGAGAGGATGGTGACCAGCCGCTCAAGCCCTACTTCCTTTTGCCCACAGAACAGCCTCGCACAGAATCCGAGTGGGAGAACAGCTTTACCTTGAAAATGTTTCTTTTTCAGTTTGTCAATCTGAACAGCTCCACTTTTTACATCGCATTCTTCCTCGGAAGGTAAGAAGCTCGTTTCTCAGGTCCCCACTCCCCACCCCAGCCCTAGTGGGAATGGAGCACTCAGTGCCCACTGGCCAGGCACCTCCTTTCCTGTCCCAAACTGCAAAACCGCCCCACTTCCTGGGACATAGTCTCTCCTCGAAAGTGCCCCGACCTCTTCGATTGCATAGATTAAAAAGTGGAAAATGGTTTGTGTGGGCAAGCAATGGGTAGAAAGCTTGGGGCTACTGGCTCACTTGAGTCAAGCTTGGGGGTTCCACACCTGTTAGTAGGTGACATAAAGAGCTGAAAGCTGAAGTATGGCCAAGGTCCCTGACTTCACAGAAGGACATCTCAGCAGGGAAGACGATAGAAATGAGAAGCCAAGGCTTTCTGGATTTCTGAAACCCAGCAGAGATCAAAAATTTGAAGGATTCCCCTGTTTCATGGTAATGATAGTGATACCCACCCATCCTATCTGAGGGCAAGGCCATGAGGCCAGTTTGGGTGAGCGCAGGCAGAGGCCTCTCTTTTGGTATTTAGCTACTTCAGCAGCAAGAAACTGCTGTTATAGCTAATCGCCATGATGCTAGCCAAACCAACACTGCTGGTATTCAGAAAGATCAAATATGGGTGAACGCAGGAGCAGAACTGATGCTCACACGGGCAGGGGCACTTGAGGTTCAGTAGAAATGTCCGAAGACAGAGGAAACGGCAAGAATGGGCTCTTGCCCTCCTCGGCAGCTAAGCAGGAAGGCCAGAAGAGAAATGTTCCTTGGGGAATTCCTGAAGCTCAAGTAATGACCATTCTAGAGGGTTTCCTCATGCCTTCAGACATGACCTTTAATGGCTCCCATCATTTACTTTAGAGGCATACTAAGATGAATGTAGTTGTCACTGAAAGCCTGGACTGCACAATACTAACGCTTGCTTCTGTGTTGAAGATTTACAGGACACCCAGGTGCCTACTTGAGATTGATAAACAGGTGGAGGCTAGAAGAGGTCAGTGCTCTCCCCCCTCGTTCCCATTAAACAGCTTTAAGGCGACTTTGTACAGGGTGGAAGCCGGCCACTCTTGTGTTCACTGACTGATGGATCTCTGTGCTCGCTTGCCTCCTCGCAGTGCCACCCTAGCGGATGCCTTATTGATCTCTGCATGCAAATGGGTATTATAATGGTGCTAAAGCAGACCTGGAATAATTTCATGGAACTTGGCTACCCGTGAGTACTGTAGCTTTCGGATGGAGGGGCACACTGTGTCCCGTGATGAACACTGCTGAGCGTAAGCATGATGGACTCCGCGGTTAAACCAGTATGTCACATGCAGATTCAAAGGCAGTCATAAAAACAGTAAACACTGCGGCCCAGTGAGATGGCTCAACAGGGAAAGGCTTTTGCCACCCGAACCGGGCAACATGAATTGGATCCCCTTGGAACTCACTCGAAGATTTTTCAAGAAACGATTGACTCAAAGTCACCCTCTGGTCTCTATATGTGTACCATGGTACAGTACACACAGCACGCACACACATACACATGTAAAACAACAATAAATTTTAATTAAAAATAGTAAACATTGGCTCTTTTAGGATTAGCACAACTCATACAAATAAAAGTGACCAATCTTGCCAAGTATGGTGGCACACGTCTTTAATCCCTGCACTTGGGAGGCAGAGGCAGGCAGATTTCTGAGTTTGAGGCCAGCCTGGTCTACAGAATGAGTTCCAGGACAGTCAGGGCTATACAGAGAAACCCCATCTCGAAAAACCAAAAAAAAAAAAAAAAAAAAAAAAAAAAAAAAAAAAAAAAAAAAAAAAAAAAAAAAAAAAAAAAAAAAAAGTGACCAATCTTTTTATTTAATTTTATCAATTTTTCAAGGATGTCATACAAACACTTTTAATCATTTCTCCTTCTTTTCCCATCTCCTCCTAGACCCATACTGATATCCTTACCCATCCAAACAAATTCATGTGTCCTCTTTTTATTTTATTTTAAGCCTATTATGCTGCCCAAATACTCTTGGGTGTGGAATCATGGTTGGCCTACTAATGGTCACTTTTTTTTTTTTTGAGATGGGATATGTCTGTATAGCCCTGGCTGTTCTGGAACTCACTCTGTAGACCAGGCTGGCCTCGAACTCAGAAATCCGCCTGTCTCTGCCTCCCAAGTGCTGGGATTAAAGGCGCGCGCCACCACCGCCGCCCGGCTTAGTGGTCACCTTTAAAGAAAATTGACTTAATATTCTTTATGAGTCCTCTATGCATGTGCAGACTCTGGATGTGTGTGTGTGTAGCATGCTTTAATGATGTCTTTGACATTTGGGGTTCCAGTACTATAAGTCCTTGGCTATTTAATTATTCATAAGATCTTTATTCCCATCTCCATGAAAAAAATCAGGATCTTAATTTTAAAAAAGAAAGTATGGCAAGTTCAGACTACAAAAGAAAAAGAAAGAAATTTGGAAAAGTAGATAATGTCAGAGAGTTAAAAGAGCATATTATCACTCAATGATAAGATTTTCTGGTTGATGACAATGGGCAGAATCTTCTTGTTATCTCTGTAAAATGGTTGTGAGCTTTGCTATGAGAGCTCAGCTAGGCTGTAAGTACACATCGTGGCCTTTCTGTGCCTGATGGGATTCCACACCAGTTGGTTTCCATGTCAGCTCAGTGACTCTGGAGGAAAACAGCTCTCCGGGACTCAGGGACGACCACTGAGCTGGGATAGATGCCTGCGACTTGGTGAATGAGGAACCCATTCTTTTAAGGCCCTGTCAGAAGCAAGACTAACAATTTTTCTATCCTTAGATCCAAGTTTTAAAAATCTCACCCCAAGTGTCTAATGTTTTCTATAAGACTTTTTAAAAGTAAGCATACAAATAGAAGTATGGTGTCTTGCTTTATGGAATATTTGATTGAATCTAATCAAAATGTTAACCAATGAGTCAAGACACACAGCAGAGCCATGGGGTAAGCCAAGTGTCTAATAGCCACCCCTCTTTTTTCCTCATTCCACGCACTTTTGTTTGACTATTTCCATTCCTGGAAAGCTGATTGTGTTCTTCAGCTATGCTAGGTCCCTGGCATTAGACTATACTGATCATGATCGCCCATGTGATAGGACTGCTAATAAGGATCAAGTTAAGCCATGTAAGGTACACCTTCCAACTGTTGGATATCCAAGGTGTTGCCATGGTACCAAGCTAACCCATGATGCTCTCAGGCGTCTAACCAACTGAACATGAGACCATATGGGAAATCAAATAAGTTCATCAGCCATTCTGTCTCCTTGCTAACAGAAACACTTCAGGGATTCAGAATTCTCTCTAGTCCCAATATTCCTGCCAGAGTGAAGCTGGTTTTTAACTGTGGTGCCACATGCTTACCCTCTTCTTTCTCATTACTTTCTCATTGTTCTTAGGAACGATCATGTCTAATTTTCTAAGAAACTGATCTTGTCACCCAGGTTAATTCAGAATTGGTGGACTAGAAGAAAAGTCCGACAAGAACATGGGACTGAAAGGAAAATAAATTTCCCACAGTGGGAAAAGGACTACAATCTTCAGCCGATGAACGCCTATGGACTCTTCGATGAATACCTGGAAATGAGTATGGAAAAATATCTGCTTTGCATTTTAATTATATATGCAAGCCTTTGATCTGTACCTACACTCAATTAAATGTACAATGTACATCCGTTATCATCTGGCCATTCATATAAGGGGATTCTGGTGTGAGGGCTTTCCAAAGCAACAAGTATAAAGGAAAGTGAAATTTTAAGACATTCAGAGCCAGGACTGGGGTTCTAGCTCAGTGGTTCAGTGCTTATCTAGTATATAAAAGCACATGAGTATGATTCCCTAGCATCTCAAATGAACAAAGTTCAGTGGATAGTCATTTCAAGTCTTTCAGGATACTGTAACTTGCTGCCTGAATCACCAGAAGGAGCTGAACTCATAGCCTACAGTAGAGATATTTCTTAGCATATTCTAGTACTCTCTCTCTTTGTCTCTCTCTGTCTCTCTCTCTCTCTTTCAGTCTCTCTCTGTCTCTGTCTGTCTATGTCTCTCTGTCTCTCTCTCTCTGTGTCTCTCTCTCATACACACACACACACACACACACACACAAATTAACCCTATTCATAAAGTCTCTACCCTGTAGCCCAAAGACCTCTTTCTATGCCCCACATCCCTACTCTATCTCATGGAACTGAATCCAGTGGAAAATAAATGCTGGAAAATAACGTGCATCCAAAAAAAGAGATAGAAAAATCATCACTCAAAGTGATTGACTCCCATATCCGGCAGACATCTGTTAAGCTTTACTCAATGCCAAGGAAACACTACACTTGGCACCAGACACACAAAGGGAATATGACAGACACAGTGTTCAGTTCTGAAGGGTGCATAGGTTAATGGGGAAGAGCCAGAGACAGGAAGTGTAAGCACAGGAAATAGCACAGTTGCCTTGACATGAATCACGGGAAGTACATCAGGGCGGCCATTTTTGTTATGGGAGGGACGTGACAAGAAGTGAGAAATGCTTGCCTTGGGCTGGGCTACACTTAGTTAAGGAATCCAACTTCTTTAAAATCAATTACACGTTAGTTAGTCTCAACATCTATCCTGTGAGGAAATAATAATAATGTTCTCATGTGTGTGTGTGTGTGTGTGTGTGTGTGTGTGTGTGTAATTCTCTTCTTTTGAAAATCTCCTGTTTAAGCTCTCCATTGTAGAGGTGAAATGAGGGTGGAGTGGAGATGGACAAGATGAACTCCTTCTGAAGGAAGCAATCCTGGCTGGGAGAATTAGAAAATTAAAGGAGCAATAGAACTGATGCTTAATGTTTCTTAGATTGCTTCTGTCCTAAGTATCTATTGATGTTTTCAGAGATTCAATTATACAATAGCAGAATGATATAACTTAGAGAAAAACTTAATGTGGGCATTAATAATAAAACTTAATAAAGGCAATTCATTAAGAGAAATCACCATTTTAAGTCTTTTAATGGACTCTCCTCCATAAAGAAGGAAATGAATAATAATGACCCCCTAAAGAAACATTTTTGTAGGTAGGATGCCGCAGCTCCTATGGTATCGCTGCAGCTTGGTACGGCGTGAGGCATATCACAGACAGACAGGAGATCTACCTGCTTCCTTCTGGTTTGGTTTTGATTTTTCCTAATTGCCTCCTGGATTTATTATATTATTAAATACTATCACTTGCTGAATTGCAATGTAAAGTGATTTTGAAAAGTGGGCAAATCTCAAGCATACAGATAGGGTCTTCACAGACTTAAACATGAGAGCAGCCACATCTGTGTAGGCGAGAAGCTGGAAAACTGTTCTCCACAGGCCAAACTCAGCCCAATAATTTTTATAAGTGATGTGTTCTATTACCATCCTACTCCCTGTCCCTTAGGTACAAATAATCCTGTTCTAAGGACAGGTGAAGAGGGTATGCCACTTTAGATAGCCACATACTCACTGAATCTCACTAAATTGTTAGGCTTTTTGAAAAAATATTCTAGTTGGTATACAGTAACATCTCAACATGGTTTTTAATGACACTAAACAAAGATTCTTATGACCATTTATATATTCTCCTTAGATTTCTACCTGACCCATGTCTTAGGAGTAGGAGGCATATCTTTTCCTTAGTGATTTGTAGTACCTACTTACATACTATAGACATGAGTCATGTATTAGTTGATTTTCTTATTGTAACAAATGTGACAAATTGTCACAGATCAATTTGGTGAAAAGGAGGTTTGTTTTAGTCCCTGGTGTGAGGGGCACAGTCCATCATGCCAGATAAGATATAGTAGCAGAAAGCTCCATGGATGCCAAAGTTTATGGCAGCTTACAGCTCATCCAAATAGGAAACAGGGTGAGCTGGACACAGAGTCACACTCTAAATATTAACCATAGCCCCCATTGGCCCACTTCATCCAGTTAGCCCCTAATGCCTAAGGCAGTGGTTCTCAACCTGTGGGTCACAACCCCTTTGAGGTCTCACATCAGGTAGATGCCCAGCATATCAGATATTTGCAATACATTACAGTAGCAAATTAAAATCATGAAGTAGCAACAAAATAGTTTTTATAGTTTGGGGTCACCACAACGTGAGGGACTGTCTTAAAGAGTCATAGCATTAGGAATATTAAAAACCAAAATACTACCAGCTATAGACCACATATTCAAACACAAATATGTGGATACATCTCATATCGAGACCATCACATGTCAGATAAAGTTGTTGCAAGTCAAACGTTTTTCCTTGCTTGATGGCTTATCTTCCCACTCATAATGCTATCTTCAATTTTGCTCTTCTTCAAATTAGTTCCAACGAATTTCACATTAACACTCCCAATTTCTAATGTAAAGAAGACCAACAACAACTTTACTGAAGTATTGCCTGGAATTTAGTTAAAGCCCTCCAACAATTTGAACAATACTTGTATATTGTCTAGTCCCTGAATGTGTTATATTCCTGCATTTGTCTCTATATATTTTCTCAATAGTCTTAGTGTAACCATTTTGGGTTGCATACTTTAGATTTATTACTAAGAACTTGATACATTTTAGGCAATTGCAAATAATGTTGCCTTCACAATTTTTTTGTTTGTATATTGTTTGTTTGTTTGTAATATGGGGTTTCTTAGGGTTTTACTGCTGTGAACAAACACCATGACCAAGGCAAGTCTTATAAAAAACAACATTTCATTGGGGCTAGCTTACAGGTTCAGAGGTTCAGTCCATTATCATCAAGGTGGGAGCTTGGCAGCATCCAGGCTGTCATGGCGCAGGCAGAGCTGAGAGTTCTACATTTTCATCTAAAGGCGGCTAGTGGAAGACTGACTTCAAGGGAACTAGGGTGAGAATCTTATGCCCACACCCACAGAACACACCAGGTCACACCTATTCCAACAAGGCCACACCTCAAAATTGTGCCACTCCCTGGTCCAAGAATATACAAACCATCACATGGGGCTTTGTTGTTTTTTTATCCTGATGACTGAACCCAGAGCCTCATTAATTTTAAACACAAACTCCTGCCCTGAACTGCACACAGGCCCTCCCTTTATTGTCTGTTTTGTTGCTATCATATACAGTTATCACTGATTTGTATGTTGACCTTGTAAGAAAGAAGCCTTCTGAAAACTAGTATCAATTATAATTCATATGTATTTTTTTACATTTTTCTATATGTTCTCCCATATCATCTACAAATAATGATAATTTTATATTTCCCTTTCTAATCATTAAACATTTGGGTTATTCTTGTACTAAAACCATTCATATGGGTATCTTGCTCCTGACAGAAAGACAAAAGTAACATTACTGTTACTAGTGATATCAGCTACATTTTTATACATTTCTCAGATTAAAGAATTATTCATATATGAATATATATATATATATATATTCATATATGTGGATAGATGTGGATAGATATAGATATATAGATATATAGATATATAGATATGTTTCTGAGCATCATCATCATAAGTTTAACCTTCAGGTAATGGGCTGGCTTTCCTTGCTGTTCTAAGCCACTCGTTGTCATTATGTGCCAGTCAGTGAGCCACCATAATTTAGTTCCATACACAAACCACTGCAGTGTGTATGTGGGGAGGAGAAACATAGTGAGGCCCACATTCCTACTTTTGCAAAGCCAAGTATAAATAAGGAAAAAGAGAGGCCAAAGCATGAGTGCAAATACATTCATTCTGTGTTGCTCAGCAACCATGGAAGCTACCAGATGAGGCTGCGCAACTGGAAATCTCCAAGAGAGGGCACTTTTGAGCTTAACCTTAAAAGAAGAGTC
This sequence comes from Mus minutoides, assembly GCA_902729485.2. Lineage (NCBI taxonomy): Eukaryota > Metazoa > Chordata > Mammalia > Rodentia > Muridae > Mus > Mus minutoides. The sequence continues at coordinate 190,044 of LR750024.1, forward strand.
GAGTTTCATTAGTTTATCAATAAAGACATTATGTGTATGTTTGACTCACAAAACCATAAGTTCAATGTGGTGTTTTGTTTTGTTTTGTTTTGTTTTGTTTTTACCAAGTCTGGAGCATGAGGGACATTTGATCTTAGAAATCATTTGAGCTTAGAAATCTTCATGGAAGAATGACTTTGATGTTTGAATGGTAGGGAGAAAAGGAGGAGTTGGTCTGTAGGCTGTGAGAACCTCCTGAAGCGTTTCTTGTAGAGAGATGGTGAGCAACGGCCTGTAACCAAGACTCTGTGCAGACTGAAAGAGATTCAGTGTGGAAGAGTGGTGAATGTCAGGAGAGACAGAGTCTGATGTCGAGTAGGGACAGTGGGAAAGAGGGAGAAGTGGGAGACAGTAATGATGGAACTTGGAGTTGAATGGTTCTGATAGCTCACCTACCAGAGATCTAGTATCTATCCAAGAAGACCATGAGCAGGAAGAATGTCAAAATAGGAATCGTCATATCAGGGTGTGGCACGTCAGCATATCTTAAGTGTTACATGAGGAGATGCTTTAGAAAAATACAACTATCCTATTTTCAACATTCCACCCATTTACTGTTCTTCCATGTAAAGTTTAATTAATGGTGGCTTCCCATTCTCTCTATCCCTTCTATGCTTATTAATTAAATTCTACCATGAAGAAGAGCCACACTTTATCCCCTGTGCGTTTACAGCTTGCTGTTATTAGTACTTATGTTGATATGGCTTTGACAACCGTTGGGTTATGATCCAATACCACTACGATTTGGCTATGCCCCATTACTCCAGCTTCAGGTGTCAGCAGTGCCTACATACTTGTCCTGTTGATGTGTCCCCATCAGTTGTTCAGCATCTCTTTACTTTTCCATGAGACAATGAAGTCTCCTTGTGGGTTTTTCCACCACAACCTACCATCATACTTTCTGCCAAGAAGCCCTAGTTCCATTTGGAAAGTACTGGGGTCTGAGTTAAACTTAACTACCTCTCAGATTCCATTGTTCTCAGGCCCAAGAATTACCTTTTTGTCCAGTCTTGTGGCCTTCTTTTTTGTAAGAGAGGTTTCTTCGGTGTGTTATTCTTTTTTTAAAAATTAAATTATTTCATTTATTTACATTCCAACTGTTGTCCCCTTTCCCAATCCCCTTTCCCTGAGTTCTACAGCGCATTGACACTCCCCTTTGCTTCTGAGAGATTGCTCACCCACCCCCACCATCCACCCCCCATCTCACCTCTGCCAGCATCCTCCTTCCCTGGGGTATCACATTTCCACAGAATTAGGTGCATCCTCTCCCACTGAGGGCAGACAAGGGAGTCCTCTGCTACATGGGGGGCAGGGGAGGAGAGGACAGACCAGTCCATGAATGCCCTTTGGTTGGTGGCTTTGTCTCTAGGAGCTCTGAGGGATCCAGGTTAGTTGATACTGTTGTTTTTCCTACAGAATTGCAATCCCCTTCAGCTCCTTCAATCCTTCCCCTAACTCTTCCATGGGGTCCCCTACCTCAGTCTAATGCTTGGCTGGAAGTATCTGCATCTGTCACAGTCAGCTGCTGGTAGAGCCTCTCAGAGGACAGCCATGTTAGCCTGCAAGCACAGCATAGTGTCAGTAGTAGTGTCAGGGTTTGGTGACTGTGCATAGGATAGATCCCAAAATATGACTTGATGCAATAATGCATCTCTGGGAGGCAGAGGCAGGTGGATCTCTGAGTTCGAGGCCAGCCTGATCTACAGAGTGAGTTCCAGGACAGCCAGGGCTACACAGAGAAACCCTGTCTTGAAAAACCAAAAAAAAAAAAAAAAAAGTCTGAGTTACTGTCTCTTTGAAACAACCATGGGAAACTAACATTCATTTTCTCCCTTTTCCTCCCTAGTCCTTCAGTTCGGATTCACGACTATCTTTGTGGCAGCTTTTCCTCTAGCACCGCTTCTGGCCTTACTGAATAACATCATTGAAATCCGACTTGATGCTTATAAGTTTGTTACTCAGTGGAGAAGGCCTTTGGCTTCGAGAGCCAAAGACATAGGTAAGCTGGGACCAGGTATGCTTTTTTGAAGATATGAAACAACTTGTAGAAAAATGTTAAAGCTCGCCTGATCCAGTGGCACACACCCTTGATCCCAGCACTGGAGAGACACTGGCAGGTGTATCTCTGTGAGTTCAAAGCCTGCATGGTATACATATTGAGTTCCGGGCCCACTAGGGCTACCTATTAAGACCCTGTCTCAATACATACATACATACATACATACATACATACATACATACATACATACATGTATACATACTAAAAATATTAAAAGCCACACACTTTAGGAATCCTCAAGGTTTCATGAAAGCTGATTCAGCTAATTTTTGAAGAAAAAAACCCAACTCTATTGGTTTTAAATAATATTGTGCAGGAAATAAAGCCACCTGTTCCGACTGACCGCTTTAGATTTCCAGTGCCCTTTGGTTGATGGCTTTGTCTCTGGGAGCTCTGAGGCGTCCAGTGCTTCATGAATTTGTGCTTAAAGAGATTCTTGGTTTGGTCATTTCTGCTAGAAGACTTCAGAATCTAAAATACGGATTCACCACTTTTAAAAATAGATCTATTTGCTTCCATCCCACCATACCCCCCATTTTCCTCAGTGTTTTTTTTTTACATGAAGCAAAACCTAGCTTCTCTAGTGGCAGAAATGGGCTTTGGCTAAAACTACTGAATCAATTAATGGTGGCTTCCCATCATCTCCATTCCTTCTCTGTTTATTCATTCATTAATTCTATCACGAAGAAGAGCCATCCTTTATCCCTGGGGTGTTTTCAGTTTGTATTTCTTAGTGTTTATGTGGATATGATTTGATGATCTTTGGGTTATGATGCAGTGCTACTCTACATGAGATGTATCTTTTTTTTTTTTTTTTTTTTTTTTTTTTTTTTTTTTTTTTTTTTTTTTTTTTTTTTTTTTTTTTTTTTTTTTTTTTTTTTTTTTTTTTTTTTTTTTTTTTTTTTTTNGGACCTGGATGCAGACAGTTTGCTCAGAGTAACCTCTTACTGTCTAAAGGAAGCAAGTGTTTACTCACTAGGCATCCGCCTGAGCTAGCACATCAGGGACAGTCTGCAAAGGTGAGCAGAAGAGACCTGGTCGTTACCACTGAGGAGTGTCCAGTCTGCTAGGGCCTTGACACTGTGTGCCGATCTTATCAGATGGCATGTGAATGACTGGGCAGCTAGACTTCTTTGACTGATGCTGACCCTAAGCCATGAGTCCATTGGTACAAGCACACGCCTACAGAAATTCCTTCCATTCCAAACGGTTTGGAAACACAGATAATAACACCTTGTTGCCAGGGGCATTTGGAAAGATGAAAAAGGACTTTCACAGGTGGATTCGCCTTGCTGTTTTCATTCTCACTACCTCTGGAGGAACTAACACCACGCTTCTCTTTGAACAGGAATTTGGTATGGAATTCTCGAAGGCATCGGGATTCTGTCTGTTATTACGAATGCATTCGTCATAGCAATAACATCCGACTTCATCCCTCGCTTAGTATATGCTTATAAATATGGACCTTGTGCAGGCCAAGGAGAAGCTGGGCAAAAGTAAGTGCCGGAAAATGATTATGAACCTTCCATTTCTTAGCCATTGCATGGTGCCGGACCCAGAGAGGCTTTTATACCTGGGCATGTGACACGCAAGCCCAGACAAGGCCTGTAGTATGGGAAATCGAAATTATGTCATTACGTTTTTCAGCCAAAGAAAACTCATCCCATTTAGCAAAGGGTTGGAGCCCAAACAAGTCAGACAAGTTTCAGATGCTTCTAATGTGAGAACAGCGGTTCTATTTTCCCTGTCTGACTCCTGCCAACTCCAAATTCACTAGTGTGTGAGCTCCTAATGTGTGTAACAACAAAAACAGCATGCAACCTAGTATATCATATAGTTATGGAAATGTTATGAATTCATAAAAAATGGAGTTACTCTCTGAGATTCACACTGTCATGGTCTGGAGGCTGCAAATTTGACATGAGGACTGTGGACCCCTGTACCTAAGACCCAGAAGGGACTCAATAAATATCGGTGTAGCGTGAAGATTATGCTTTCCCTAGCTATGATCAGACAAATTAAGACATAATCCTATGTTCTGAGGTTTAGAGTAGAATGTACATGGTCAGATAAAACCTAATTGTTATTATCACATGCCACCTACCTTTTATTTCTGTGCTTTGCAGAAAGTCTTAGCATACATTACTATGAGTCCCTAAAGTCACAATAATAATCTAACTCTAATCGTGGTGTTTAGATGTCTGCCTATGGTCTTTGATGCCTAGAAAGTTATCTTCTATGGCTGGCACCTAATAAAAGCAGCCCTGCCCCCTGGTTTACAGTCTTAGCCAAATTAATTTGCTCCCTAAGCCACTGTAGGCAAATGGAGTAACTCGCCTGAGTTAAGCAAACCTGGTCAGGATGCAGTTTCAACATTATCCCACACACACTAAGGCATGGATGATGGAGAGCTGTGACAGAGCTCACAATCTACCCATCTGAAGAGGCTCCTATGAAGTCTTCTACTACAGTAATCACGGGGCCATTAAACACTAATTGTCTAGCAACTTTAAAGGAGCCTATTAACTCTTTAGAACCAAGACCTAAAGACTTGGATTACACTGCCCAGGCATTACTTCCTAATGACAATCACCGTCAACAGTCTCTACTTGATTTTGCCTGAAAAAAGCTTCCCTTCACTGAAGCCACTTTCAGATATATTCTGTATTTGATTCTCAAAACATCTCAGAGAAGGATATACATTATTTTCCCTACTCTGGAGAGCAGAGGATTGTTAAAGGGATGAACTCCACCGTAACTGCTGGAACCTACACAGTAGAGCCACACCCACACAGACCTCTCTATTCTTAGCTCCAGGGCCCCAAATGACTCTATGGCTCATCTCACTGTAAACCTCCTGAGTTTAATCCATAATAAAGTGTTTTAATCCTTCCCCACTCCTGCTTATGGTTAAACTTGTGATTGCTTTTGGGAGAATCAAAATGAACAGAGAACAAATCTGTAGAGTTGATAGTGAATCAAAGCTTTAGAATACTAACAGCCTACCAGTCTTAAAGCAGTGTCCATGGTGATTAGAATTTACCTACAATGCCTTGGTTTCCTTTTATTGGACTCTCTGTCCATGTCTGGGCATTTTCTTTGTGAATTTCCTCTTTATGAGCTATCTGCAACATTCCAGATTATACCTCTTGTCTCTAATCCATTGGCCATTCTTGTTTTCATGTGTGTCTAGGTGTCTCTCTATTGGTGGGTGTGGGGGACTGTATGTGAAATGTGAAAGTGTGTGGTGTGTGTGTGTGTGTGTGTGTGTGTGTATGAAGGTGTGTGGTATGTGTGTATCTGTGTGGTCTGGTGTGTGTGTATGGTTGTGTGTAGTGTGTACCTGTATGGATGTGTGGTGTGTGGATAGGTGTGTGGTGTGGGCATGTATATGTGTGTGAGGGTGCATGTATGTATGGGTGTGTGTTTGGAGTGTGGTATGTGTATATGTGTGATGTGTGGGGCTGTACATGTGTGTATGCATTTATGGATGTATGGTGTGTGTGTGTGTGTGTGTGTGTGTGTGTGTGTGTGTGTGTGTGGTATAGGTTTGTGGTATGCAGTGTGTGTGCATTAGTGTGTGTGCATTAGTGTGTGTGTGTGTTTGCATTAGTGTGTGTGTATGTATGTGATGTGTGGGAATATGAGTGTGTGTGTGTGTGTGTGTGTGTGTGTGTGTGTGTGTGTTACCCTTTGTGAGTCTTAGCTCTGTTATAGCAGGCACCCTATTACTTAACAGTGATTTTTTTTCTCCTTTGTTTTCATCATCTTTTCCTCTTTCTCTTCCTCTGATGTTTTTCCAACTTAGAAATGCTCTAGAAATAAAGCTTGCAGAGTAGAAGCACCATAAAATAGTAGACAGTTGTATGCTTTTGCAATGCATTGGGCAGCTAGAGTCAAATCCCACTTGTGTTATAAGCCAGCTGTAGAAATGACATATTTCCATTTAAATTGAACCTGAGTCAAACGTGCTCTATCCAAGTCCATCACTGTGTCTTCCCATAGCTCTGTGTCTCAACACTCAGCACCTCCTCCTCTCTGTTGGGTGAGCTTACCTCGGCTCCTCCATGGAGACTGCCTTCACTTATGTACATAGAGTCCTTTGGTTCCCATGACCCTTGTCCCTGAGATGACACATTTAGGTCTGCCTAATGCTGTTCCTGGCCCTCCTATTGGTGCTGTTCCCAAGCAGATTGCAGACTGCTTAAAAGGAAGGGTCACATCTTTCCTGTCCATTTCATGACCATTAAAAGTAGAGCCACTTTCCTACTCTGGGTGCTCAGCAGTCAGGTATTCAAGGTTGCTGGTAGGAAGTCTGTTCTAGCTCGGTCTGCAAAGAAAAGAAATGCCTTAAGGCGACACTTTCTACACATTGCACACACAAAAATTCTTCTGAGGGTTTCATCTCTCCTCTTTGTGGGTTCTTCTTCTGTGGTAAGGCCACCTCCTTTGGGGGATATCCTTACATCGGGTCCTTAGAAGGGAACTTGGAGAACTTTGAGCAGGCATTATGATTCAGGATCATGCTGCAGATACAGAATGCTCTTGGCCTTGGAATTACCATGTGACATATACATAAACTCAGATGTCCTTGGTAATTACTAAATCAAAGCTGCTTTTCTACAGAAATGGTCATGTCATAAAGGGTTAGAGCCCTGATCAAGGACTCTGTGCATTCATAGAGTTAATCACAAGCATATCTTAATGAATAATAGAGAATATATCTATATAAATCCTATAATCACTTCTGTACTCAACTATTAGCCTGAGACACTTTATCCATAAAACACATTTGCCTTTAAGCACATAAACGCAGTCTTATTTCCCCTGGCATCTCTCAACCTTTGATTTCGACTCCCAGGCTGTTAGTGGTACAATACCTAAAACCTCAAAGGGAAACTTTATAGCTGATTCAAAGGCATTCAGCAGCAAGTTTGATCTGCAATCAACAAACCTGAAAGTCAACTTCTGGTTCTGTGCTTCCTTCAAATCCTGGTGACAATGATCACATGATGTCCCCATCTTGCACATTAAGAAATTAAAAACATTAATTCCAATGTTTTCAAAGGAGAATTCTCACTTTTAGAGGCATGAGATGTTTTCAACTTTACTTGAGAGAAGTCTGTGTCCTGATCCAAGTCTCCTTACTTGGGAAAGCTTTCAGAAGCATCTTCTTGTCCTTTCGGGAAACTTCCTTCATAATTATAAGAGAACTTTCTTTGGCTGGTACTCTTTTGGGGATTGTTCCTCTCATCATTTTTCTCTTATCATCAGGATAGCTTCATCTTCATTCTCTCATTCTCTCTCTCTCTCTCTCTCTCTCTCTCTCTCTCTCTCTCTCTCTCTCTCTCTCTCTCTCCCCGTCTTTCTCTCCCAAAATTGTAGTGGGTATGCAGAGCATATCCCAGCAAACCGAGTAGACATAACATCAGCCTTCCCTTTATGGTCCTCCAACTGTGACAGATGGACAGAGTAGATGGACAGACATCACTGGCTGCACTGTGGCTAAACCAAAGTATGAAGTTCCAATTCTCTAAATTTATAGCAGACTCCACTTTCTTTTTTTTTTAACTTTTATTAGATATTTTCTTCATTTACATTTCAAGTGTTATCCAGAAAGTTCCCTATACCCTCCCCCCTCCCGGCCCTGCTCCCCTACCCATCCGCTCCCACTTCTTGGCCCTGGCGTTCCCCTGTATTGGGGCATATAAAGTCTGCATGACCAAGGGGCCTTTCTTCCCACTGATGGCCAACTAGGCCATCCTCTTNCATTTTTTCAAGTGCTTCTCAGCCATTCGGTATTCCTCAGTTGAGAATTCTTTGTTTAACTCTGTGCCCCACTTTTTAATGGGGATATTTGATTTTCTGGTGTCCACCTTCTTGAGTTCTTTATATATATTGGATATCACAGACTCCACTTTCTAATATGGCAACGATGGGCTTCTACTCTTGTAAAAAGAATCAGGGAAACAGTTCAGTATTAGTGGCCCTTCTCCTGTGACTATTGAGTTGTTATAGAAAGAAGATAACAATATGCTTGTATGCTAGGTCCATATTTAATTCTACGTATGTATGAGTAACCAGCCACTGAAGACATATTTCCAACATGGGTTTGTGACTGGCATTACATGAATATTCTTAGTAAATTGGTTCACAGATTTATTCTCTTTTTTACTTCTTTGGATAAAGGATGAATGATGTAGTTCATAAATAGTATAAGGTATCTTATTAGAATTTAGATTTTTTCAATGGTCATTTTAAACAAAACCAGAAGACAATGGCTTGAATCTCCATAAAGCTTTGGAGTTGCTTTGTGAGAGAAGAGGACAAGCAGAGCTATGAATATTCCACGGCAGTACTGGGCCTGGCTTTTGCCTGTTCCCAGACCACTGCTCAGCAACTAAGATGACAACTAAATTCTGCGTGTCAAAACACCAGCTCTCTCTGCAACAGCTATCAGCAAGCTGTTAGTATGTATGCATGCCCCGATCTAGACAGTTCATCCAGTCATCCTCTAGAACACCATTTCAAGGATAAGTAGGGAGGACTGGGGAATGTTACATCCCTGCTGACTATGTGTTTGACCCTCAAGTGTCTAGGCGAATGGTTCTTCAAGCTCAGCTCAGCTTTGTAAAGGCCATGATGAGGAGAAGTAGTTAATTCTGGGCATGATATAAAGAAGCCATATGCTTTGGGAATCACTTGTGTCATCATTTTGGCTTAAGATTTAGTAGCTTAGGATCACATCAGATGTGATAATGAAAATGCTCTGAGGACCATGTTTTATTCATTCCACAATATGTATTGACCTGCAGAAGGCACAGTGTACATAACACGAGTAACCACCACTCAGGGTTGTCTTGAATTTGGCTAAATATAGGACTATATGCTTTACCTACCTGGTCTTATTTAATCCCTGAATAATATATGGTGAACTTTCTTTTAACTTAAAGAATTACATATGGTGGGGCCAGTAAGATAACTCAGAAGGCAAAGGAATTTGCTACACAAGCCTTGCAACCTGAGTTCAACACACACACACACACACACACACACACACACACACACACACACACACCGCAAATCCATGTAAATATGGACAGAGGGAACTGACTCCAAAAAGATGTCATCTGACTTCCTCAGATGCACCATGGCATGTGTCCCCTGAAATACACACACACACAGTCATTCTCTCTCCTTCTCTCCCTCTCCCTTTCCTTCTCCCTCTCTCTGTCCCCCTCTCTCTCCCTTTCCCTGCCCCTCTCCTTCTTCCTCTCTCCCTCCCCCTCTCCCACTTTCTCGCACACACTATTGTTACATTAGTAATAATGATGTGTAAATTATTCTAATTAAAGAATTATATAAAGTAAATATGAACAGAGAACAGTCATCTGAAAATGTCATGAAACATTTTTACTCTAAAAAGTATAAGAAGGAAGCTGACAGAGTAGTTGTTAGGATCTCTCTCTCTCTCTCTCTCTCTCTCACTCTCTCTCTCTCTCTCTCTCTCTCTCACTCTCTCTCTCTCTCTCTCTCCTCATCCCATCAGGAAGATCAATAGAATCTCTGACATGTCATTTTCCTCCCAGCAAGTCAACTAAATTCCATGTTTCTGGATTTCGTGAGTGTGTAAAACTGTTAGATCCTAAAATAAAAATGTAAGGCATCCACTCCATTCCCACAATCCTGCAAGGGAAAAGACATATGCATGCAGCCAACACGAGTACAAGCTCAAGGATAAACCTGATCTAAATGTAGTTGCACTTCAGACAGAAGTGGGTGACTCATGCTGACTCTGGGTGAGGAAATCTTCTCAGAATAGGTGGTGTTTTGGTTGATCACTAAAGATAAGTCATATTTATACTTCCAAACAAAGGAGAAGGGGTTCCAAAGAAAAAGGAAATGCAAGCAGAGGCAGGGAAGCCTATGACACACCCGGGGCATAGCATCGCTGTGGACGGAGATGCTAATTGAAAAGGCGTTAGTGGCATAGAGGTAAAGGGGATGAGTACTATTGTAAGTATACAATCTGCATCTTTTCCAGGTGCATGGTTGGCTATGTGAATGCCAGCTTGTCTGTGTTCCGAATTTCTGACTTTGAAAATCGGTCTGAGCCAGAGTCTGATGGCAGTGAGTTCTCAGGAACCCCTCTGAAGTACTGCAGGTAAGTGTGAACTTGACCATGCTTTCTGCTGAGTTCAAGTGGCTAGAGCATGGGAAGCTTTTGCTGAAAGGCCTTCTGGCTGAGTTTGTTTAAAGCAGTGGTTCTCATAATCAAAACATACAGTATAAAAAATATGTTTCCTGTAAAAGAAAAAAATCCAGTGTTTGGGCAGAAATATATTAAATTTTTTGGTTGGGTATATATATGATTAGTGTACAAATGAAGTTCTAGCAAACCAAAGGTGAATATAATTCATATTCCCTGCCCAAACAAAACATGCTTCAGAGAGAATAAAGGTAATTAAAAACTTCATGGAACATGTTAGAAGGACAATATAGATTATGTCTCATTTGGTTAACTTTTAAATAAAAATTAAATAACACAAAAATAAAGCAGTGTTTCTCAGTCCTGAGGGTATTAAACATCACCTGCTGATGTTTCAATTTGTATTAGTTTGTTTGGGAATGTCATCCAGTATAATTTGATCACATTCATCCCCTCCCCTCTTCATCCCCATTTCTCTCCTCACCCAGTTTTGTGTCCTTTTTAAAAAATTATTTGGTCATTAAGTCCAATGTATATGCCCATGTGCTCTTGGATATGTGGCGTACCCCTGAAGCATGGTGGACCATGATCCAATAGAGCTACATCCTTAAGGAAGACCAACTGTCCTTCCAGCAGACAGCCATTGCCAATAGCTTCTCACTCAAAGGCTGGACTTCATGCTCGCTCTCCCTATCCACACTAGTCTTTTGTCTGGTTTGAGCTTCCATAGGTCTGTCACAATCACTGTGAATTCATCTGTGCAACTGCCTTGCTCTATCCAGAAAACATGTTTCCTTAGAGTTTCTCACTATCTCTACCTTCAGAGTCTTTTCACCCTGGTCCACAGTGATCCCTGAGCTTTGGGAGGAGAATAGTATAAATGTCCCATTTAAGATGGATCGAGCGAGCATTCTATAGTATCTTATTCTCTGAATTATTACTAATTGTCAGTCTCTGTGTTAATCACCATCAACTGCAAGATGATTTTTTTAATGAGAAATTTCTTTTATCTGGGCTCAGAAATGCCCAGATCTATAGATATCAGTTTAATACTATCCCCATTTAGTCCCTGAGGGACTATGACCTATCTAGCCACATGTTCTTGGCCATGTAACTTAGTGGTAATTCACTTAATAATAGTTCTAACAAGCATCCTGGTGATGAATCGTCAGAATCTTTTGAGCTGAGGTTGAGTGAGAGGTAATTCCTACCCAACCACTGGTGGACAGTTCTCGGAGAAGAAGAGAGATTATTTTACCAAAAGAAAAAAATTCTGGACAAACAAAGTGACAGGTATCTAGCTTAGAGAAAGGGATTTTTGTTTTTGTTTTGTTTTTGTTTTTGTTTTTTTCTTCAACATTTGTTCAACATGTGTATAAAGACTTCATGGTGAAGATGGAAGAGACTTGAGGACCTGGAGAACCAGGGTAGGGATACAACCTTCCCATGTGTTTCTAGATATCGAGACTACCGGGACCCTCCTCACTCTTTGGCACCCTATGGCTACACACTGCAGTTCTGGCATGTCCTCGCAGCTCGGCTGGCTTTTATCATTGTGTTTGAGGTGAGTTTTCTCAAACAGTTCCTTTATTCCCTTTGGCATAATGAAGTCACTTGAAGTAACACATGAAAGCATGACAGAGACTTCCAGCGCTAGCCCGACTTTCTAAAGTAGCATGGTCATATAATGTAGCCTCACTTTAATCTTTTTCCTTAATTGGAACATTCAAGCTTTCTGGGTAATGTTTCAAGGTCTCTTAGTAACCAAGCAGGAATCCTAGGCCCTACTAAGGACCACAATTCAGAATCTTTAAGAGATTCGGTTTTCCCATCCCTGTGTCCAGGGGTGCTGAGATATTGTTTGTGATGTCCTTGCTCTAAGATGGTACAGACGATCTAGAAGACATTGAGTTTGATGCGCCACCTGTTGCTTCTGTGTGCATAACTGTGGCATTACCTAAAGAGTCAAAGAGATTTAGGAAATGCAGTCTTCCTGGCAATTGCCTGTATTGTGTTTTGGTTAAAATATATCATCTATTTTCTTTGGGGCTTTTAGGAAATTCTGTATCGCTATAACTCCACGTATAAAGTCAACTCCATCTCTTGTCACATATATTGGAGCCAGATTCTTGCAAATCAGAGATGCCTCTTTTTGGACTAGAAGTGTCTTGAAACTTTGAGACAACTCTATCATTGCTTTGCCCCATCAATCTATACAGCCAAGGGAAGATGATATTAAACTCTTATGCTCTGGAAATAAATTAATTGATGGCTAAGTCCCTATATTTAGACATCTTTACAATAGCTGTTCGTGCGTGCGTGTGCGTGTGCGTGTGTGCGTGCGTGCGTGCGTGCGTGCGTGTGTGTGTGTGTGTGTGTGTGTGTGTGTGTGTGTGCATGTATACCAATGCCAATGTGAATGTGTGGCCTCCAGGGGGTTGGGGTGACTTCTTTCTGCAGTCAGTTCTTTCCTTCCACCTTCTGGGGGATGGAATTCAGCTTACCAGGGTTAGTGGTAAGGATCTTTAACTCAGTGAACCATCTGCAGTCCCTCTTAAAGAAGAAATGTTTGCCAAGTATGGTAGTTGTGGGCCTTTAACCCCAATACTAATGGTGCAGAGACAGGGAGATCTCTGAGTTTTAGAGCAGTCTGGTCAACATGGAGATTTATGAGCCCAGGAGACCCTGTCTATAAATAAATAAGAAACAGATATGCTTAATCTAGCCTGGTCTTACATTTTTTTTCAAACTAAATAAGAAAGGGTACTTTCAAGTTGGCTTAATGGGTAAAGAGCTTGCAGGCAAATATGAGAGCTTGCATGTGGATGCCCAGTACCAATGTAAAAATAAGGAGAGATGGGACATGCCTATAATGGCAGCCCAAGAAGAAGTAAAGACAGATAGGGTTCCAGGAGTTCACTGACCAATCACTCTGTCCCAAACCATAAGCTCCAGTCTCAATGAGAAACCTGTCAATCAAATCTAAGGTGAAATATGATAGAGAAAGACTCCCAACATGCAGAGACTGGCAGCCTCTGCACATCTACAAACACATATATGGATATACACATGCACACACTCATGCACAAACATGAATGCATACCATACATTAAAAAAATAAGGGTAGCATTAAACTACTGAGTGGCTTTCTATATTTAGAACTTTCCATACCCTTTCTGTATATTGTTGTTAACTATTTAAAGCACTAGAAAGATACAGAAAAACCTCTTGACTGGCAGAATTTTGTGCAGGCTGTGTGCCACTGAGTTCGTTTTAAATAAATGGAGAATCCTTATCGCTATCCTTCAGCACAGCCTTACAGTGATTAAAGTAGTTTAGAATTACAAAGACTCTTAATCACACTGTCATCTGGTAATTCACTAGTCATTGGGACATAGACAGACCAAAGTGACTGTGACTCTAGAGTTTCAGCCATTCACATTCCAGGTAACAAATATGTGGCATTTTCCCAAAGAGAGAACCTTTCTTCTCCAAATGACCATTTCCCCAGGCTCTTGGGTGATTCTTACTGGGTTTTGCAAACACTTAGCAATCTACACAGAGTCTTCAAACTAATCTTTATAGCATGACTGGTTTGACACCCTGAGGAATTAAGTGACCTATGTTCAGGTTAACTTCTAAGCAATGAAAGCTGCTGAGCTAGGATTTGCTCCTGGGTTTCTGTTCTCCTGGTCTTCTTTGCTATGAGCATTTCTCTTCAGCTGTCCCTCAGCCCCTGGTCCTCCTTTCTAGATGGTGTCAACAAACCAAGTTCAGTTCTCACCTACCCTTTGCCCTTTCAATGCATGTCTCCTAGCCTCTTCCCACTCCCCCCACATCCCAGGTCCCAACCCCTCCTTCTGATTCTGCTCTGTTTCTCTGTTGTGTTTTCAGCACCTCGTGTTTTGTATAAAGCACCTCATTTCCTATCTGATACCAGACCTCCCGAAAGATCTAAGGGACCGGATGAGGAGAGAGAAGTACTTGATCCAGGAGATGATGTATGAGGCTGAGCTGGAGCGCCTCCAGAAAGAACGGAAGGAGAGGAAGAAGAATGGAAAAGCACATCATAACGAGTGGCCATGACAAGGTAGGTAACCATTGTGCCCAAGGGGAAGCCACACCCAGGTCAGGTGCAGAGCAGATGCTTCAAATACCCAGAAACAGAGTATAGAGTATTTGCTTACAAGGGTCAAAATAAGCTACTTAGATGCTTCCAAAACCAGCTAATCCGTACAGTTCAATCCTTCCTCCCACATGCCCTGGCTACTTTTTTCTTCCCTGCCAGATTCTGACTTGCAGGCAGGGTCCTTATATGTTTGCCTAGGTTAGATAGACCTTCCTCTTCTTTCTGTTCCAGCCAGGCTGTTCTCCTTCTATCCCCAGCACAAGTATCCTCTTTCTCCTGGTCAAAGTCTGCATCTCCTCTCCCCAATAGCCAACATCCCTCTATCACACACTCATGTCTTTCCAGCTGGCTTTTTGTATCACACCACACCTTCTGAGGTTTCCCATACTTCTCAGCCCATTTCAGACTTAACACCTCTGGTCCCTACCATTGGCAATGTGCTAAGAGATAAATACTGATTTGTATTGTTCCATTGGTGGTCCTTAAAAGCTATCGATCAGGCTTTCTCAACACAGTAGTAAGCTCACTAGGGAAATCTCTATGGATTATAATTCTAATTCTTCCAACTAGTTAGTGTGAGGCCTGTAGAACCTAATAAGTATACATTCAATTAATAAAAGTCAGATAGAGTGAAGCTTTATATATTGCATAAAAACTCAACAGAGCCACCACACATCCTGCCAACAGAAAAAGTTCTGAATCTTCCTAGTCAGTTACCAGTTATATGATGTCAGGCTTCTCTGAGCCTTCATTTCCTCTATAATGTGGTTATATGAACCCTCTGTTTGCATAGTCCATGAGACTAATATTATAGCAGGAGAGGAGTCCTTTGGCCTTTTGTGTTCCTTAACATTTTCTTCATTATTTTAAAAACTTTAAGGTTTTTTTTTTTTTCAAATTCTACCTCCAAAGGAAAAATGAAATACAGAGAAAAGAAACTCCCTGTTGGCTAATTGTAACAGTATCTGCAGAGATGCATATTATTGATGATAAAGTTGCAGCAGCCTCTCTGCATGTTGACAGCTGGGCAGGTTATTATGACTGAACGTGGGAGAAATAAAATAGAACTAAATCCTGCAGGAATCAACACCTGAACTCCCACCCCAGACTTAGGCTCCATAACAAACTAAATAATTCTGCCATTTCCAATGGCTGCTCTCTGGCTATGCCTGCAGGAAAATTATGAACTTGAGTAAATCTACCTGTTGAGCAGAGCTGATAAGCAGCTCGAATGATGAAATGCCTGTGTGGCACTTACCAAGCACTAACACACGATAGAATGCTCTCCAGCCTGTGTCTTATTGTTAAGCACCATAGTGTAGCCATCTGGATTCTGTATCTGCCTTTCACATTCTCTCTGCATATGGTCTGGCACGTGGACTTGGTTTCTATGTGTGGGAAAGTAAAGAGGGAGGGGGCAATGCGGGGGTTGGGGTGAGACATTCTGGTTTTCACTTTCTGGGAGTCTAGTGTGCGTTCTGCCTCCTATCTCCTGACTGGTTCTGGGCACCTTCCTCACTGGGCCTTCTATGGAGAAGAAAGACTGAGTGTATCCAACAGCTTTGGGTGTAGAGAGAAAAAGACATCACCATGGAGAATTGCCCCTGAAAGTTCCAGTGGCCATAAACCAAAGCACTCTTGCTTATCATTGTCCTTAGAGGCTGGGCTGCAAGGCAAGTGACTCATCTTGGAGGAGTCTTCCGCCTTCACCAGTACATACTGCTTTCTGCATGCCTCTCATTTATATTGGAAAGCATGTTTTTTGTCTGCCTCTATTCCCACAAGAACCTTCAGGATTCACAGTACCTTAGATTGTCTCTCTGACTCACACGTCATAAAGCAGACATCATGCTTTTCCTTCCTTTACTTATTTTGGGATTCCTAGTTCATTAAATGCCTTTGACGTATGGTAAGTTCTCGAGCTATGGTGCACTGTGGTGTAGAGGTTGCCTAAGTGTGTAAGCTCCTGGTGTCTTTTATCTTTCCAGGTGACAGTTGACTTTCAGGTGAAAGACCTGAATTTTGTTTACTTCTTCTGGCAGTGCAAAAAAAGCACATTCAAGTGAATGACCAGCAGTGCACGCACAGTGCATGCTGCCGACACAGCCGCAGCCGCAGACAGGACGGCAGTGAGGAGATGGCCGACTGAGGTGGAGTCCCGCTGTTGTGAAATCACGCTGCAGTCCAACACACAATTGCTATCTATCCATAGACCATTCTTGACCGAGCAAGCATGCACGTTATGGGCAGTTACATTCTCAAGTTTTTAAAACCAAGGGGAGACTTGTATACTGGGCCTGTTTTCTTAGCCTGTTTGCTACCTTTTTTGCATTCTATCCCATGTGAATTTTACAGACACTGGGCTTAAAAAGGGTATTTGGACACCTGGACACATTCCTAGAATGTCATCCTGTCCTGTTCTACTTCACCAAATGACACAGAGAAGACCCTGTTTACAACTTTTTCTTTCTTTTTAAGTTCAGATCTTTCTGAAGAGATTATTCTATATGACATATCTATAGCTATGTGTATGGCCATAGATGTATTTCTGTATGTACATATGTATAGACATGTATTCCTACATATGTACATACAAATGCAGAGGTATATAAAGCACATAGGAATTCCTTACTTGTAAATAGCCAAAAAAAAAAAAACAGTATTGACATGAATGATGAATTTTCACATTTAAAGAGTCACCAACATGAAGCCATGTTTAATTGCTTGTATAATGTGATACAATAGAGTTTAAAATAAATTTATGCACATGGAATATTTTCAGCTGGCTCTTCTGAACTTCTGTTGTATTTTTCTCTTGGAATAAAAGGGTTAACACGGTGTGATTTCTAATGCAAGCTTCCTCACTCCTACCATATCACTGGCAAATTCTCTCTCCGTAAGGGTGCTCTTCCTCCCTGTTCCACGGTGTCTTCTTAGGGTACAGAGAAAATTGCTTAAAAATCAATAGGAAGAGTTTGAAAATACTACTGGCATCATAGATAGGGGGAACAGGAAATTTAATCATCGATACATAGAATGCTTTTATGTCCCTGTGTGTTAAAATAGCATACTAATTCTGAAGAAAAGCCACCTGCCTGGAGAGTTGGTGGGGCAAGAAATATGGTTTAATTATTACTCTATTTCCAGAGATGCAGAATCTTTTAAATTCATTTTCCTTGCATGTACTGGAGGTGTACACCATTTTATATCATCATATGATTAGCATGAAATGATTCCTATGGTCAATTTTATATGCCCATATTGTACTATTCCATGTTTCTGTAACAACAACAACAACAAAAAAAAAAACTTAAGGCTGGACACTCTGTAAAGAAGAGAGTTTTATTTAGATCACATTTTTTAACGGTTGAAATTTCAAGCTTGGGTGGCAGCCCCCCAAGTGTTTGGCCACTGTTGGGGAAGCCACCATTTGTGGCAGGATGGTAGAACAGCAAAAAACAGAAGCAGCTGTGTACAGAAGGACGGACAACCTGGCAAGAGAAGATGTCACAGAAATTCAGGAGTCAGGCTCATTTATTTCTGGTAACAGTCTGGTATCACAGATCCCTAAGTCTGCAAGAATTACATTCATCTTTACCATTAACCTAATATACTTCACTAGTTCCCAGGCATCATGGTATCAAAACTAACACAACAAGACACAGGCATTCAGAGTGCAATCATTTGGGGGACACACTGAAACTACAGCCACCACTTTCCCTAGCTGCTTCTAAGTGGGTGCTCATCTCTGTGTTGTCAACTTAGAGGTAAAAGTGCCCTCCATCATCACGTCCACCAAAGATAGACCTGGACTCTCCTGGGCTGAGTTAGAAACAGATGGTCGGGGGGTTTGGATAGATGAGAATTTCAACCTTGTCTTAGACTGTCTGGAGCTCCCTCTGATCAGACAATCCAAGTAGTGAAGTACAACAGAGGATTGGATACAGAAAATGTGGTACATTTACACAATGGAGTACTACTCAGCTATTAAAAACAATGAATTTATGAAATTCTTGGGCAAATAGATGTATCTGAAGGATCTCATCCTTAGTGAGATAACCCAATCACAAAAGAAGTCACTTGATATGCACTCACTGATAAGTGGATATTAGCCCAGAAACTTAGAATACCCAAGATACAATTTGCAAAACACAAGAAAATCAAGAAGAACGAAGACCAAAGTGTGGATACTTCATTCCTTCTTAGAATAGAGAACAAAACACCCATGAAAGGAGTTACAGAGACAAAGATTGGAGCTAAGACAAAAGGATGGACCATCCAGAGACTGCCCCACCCAGGGAACCATCCCATAATCAGCCACCAAACCCAGACACTATTATATATGCCAGCAAGATTTTGCTGAAAGGACCCTGATATAGCTATCTCAAGTGAGTCTATGCCAGTGCCTGGAAAATACAGAAGGGGATGCTCATAGTCATCTATAGGATGGAACTCAGGGCTTCCAATGGAGGAGCTAGAGAAATTACCCAAGGAGCTGAAGGGGTCTGCAACCCTATAGGTGGGACAACAATATGAACTAACCAGTACCCCCCCCCCCCGCCATAGCTCATGTCTCTAGATGCATATGTAGCAGAAGATGGCCTAGTTGGCCATCATTGGGAAGAGAAGCCCCTTGGTCTTACAAACTTTATATGCCTCAGTAAGGGGAACGCCAGGGCCAAGAAGTGGGAGTGGGCAGGTAGGGGAGCAGGGTGGGGGTAGGGGGGAGTGTATAGGGAACTTTCAGTATAGCATTTGAAATGTAAATAAAGAAAATATCTAAAAAACAAAAGAAAGAAAGAAAGAAAGAAAGAAAGAAAGAAAGAAAGAAAGAAAGAAAGAAAGAAAGAAAGAAGAAATTTAAAATTCTCACCAGAGCCAAGTAGTGGTAGTGGGTGGGTAGGGGAGCAGGGCAGGGGGAGGGTATAGGGGACTTATGGGATAACACTTGAAATGTAAATGAAGAAATTATCTAATAATAAATAAAAAGATGACCAGGGGTTCATTTTTAAATGTCCTACATGAAGGGAAACTTATAGACATTATAAATGGCAACTATCTGCTTACATGGCAGTCTGCTGAGGAAATGGTTTGTGTGCTAATTTTGTATTGTTTCAATTGTTTGTTGTTGCTATTGCTGTTTTTTAACTGTAAATACCCATTCATAAAGACTGTTTTCTGTCAAGTTAACATTTGTGGCTTAGGAGTCCATATAATGGGTTTATATGTGTGACCAAATACCAATAGTCACAACAGAAAGCAGAATGGTCCTGCTTCTTTGCTGAAGCAGAGTGGAGTAGTCTGAGGTATACATAACTGTGTTTTCCAGCCTGGTCTTTCCTTATAATGCTAGAATGTTTAAACATTTCATGTCTTCCAGGAAATACAAAATTAAAAGCCAAACCCTTTGGCTCTTAAAAAAATTCTCACAAAAAAAATTATTTAATTAAAGAAATATATAAAAATAAAAAAGAATAACTACCTTTGATGAAAAAACAAATCATGAGGACCAATGTAATGTATATCTTGCACTGTGGCTAGCTGGAAGGGGACCAACACTGTTGTAGCTCTGTACTTTTTCATGAAATTAAAATGAGCCTTCTTGAGATAACATGACCAGAGCAACTTATAAAAGAATTGGGTGATTATGGTTTCAAAGTTAGAGGAAGAATAAGCATCGTTTCAAGGACCATGGCAGCAGGTACACATTACATGACTTATGTACTTGCAAGCCCCAAACATACCTGGCATAGTTTACATATCCTCAAAGGGGTCAAAGGTAGGCCTTTGTGAGGTCTCAGCCACTCCTTAGCGGCCACTGGGTAGGCAGAACTTTGTTGACCAATCAAAGCTGAGAGTGTGGCCCACCATTGTTCTGACAGGTAGGTAAGGAGGGTGCTCAGAGCTCTGAGGCCAGTTGGAGGAATAGCCCCAGCATGGCACGTGTGGCCAAGAGAGCACCTGAGCCTACCGCTGCTGCTGCTGCTGCTGCTGTTGCTGCAGCAGCAGCAAGATCCAAGAAGGGGAAGCATACAGCTTCCCGTCGTTGTCGTCGTCGTCGTCGTCCTCCTCGTCGTCGAAGATGCAAGTATTCCAACAAGAACCAACGTGCTTCGCATCGCAAACGCCGTGCTGAGATAACGAGAAAGGGGAAGAGAGGGCTTCAACAGGCATCGAAAGTGAAGAAAGCCATCAAAGTAAGAATTCTTAAAGAAGCTAGTCAAAATGCTCTAGCATTAGTCATCCATGAGCAAGTGAAGAATGAGAATGGCAACTTGACACCACCAGAAGTTCCACCGTGCCCTGAAAACTCCCAAGTTCCTAATGAAGACCCGGCCAGCTCCTAGGCTCCAAATGGGTCCAAAGATCTAAGAAACATCAGTGAATGGGTCTAGGAGCTGAGCCTCGGTCAAGATGTCATTGGCAAAATTCACCACATGACAGTTGTAAGATGGTGAAAATAAAATCAATCATAATGTGAAAAAAAAAAAAGATGGAATCTTAAAGTATCTTTGATCTGTATTTCCCTGATGGATGTTGAACTTTTCTTTAAGTGTTTCTTAGCCATTTGCATTTCCTCTACTGAGAATTCTCTGTTTAAATCTGTGTTCCGTATTTAATTAGATTATTTGGGGGGGGGGGGTTGGATATCTCGTTTGAGTTCTTTATATATTTTGGACATTAGCCCTCTATCAGATGTTTGGTTGGTAATAGCAAAATAATTGTCCCATTTTAACGTTATGCTTATCATTAAAACCCCAGTTGTTAAGGTCATTCAAGAACAGAGATATTTTGAGCAAAAAAAAAGTTTTTCAAATCGCTATGAAGGGGGTTAGGTCTTTGAAAATTGCAGAAATTCTTCATTGACTAAAAGTGGAAACCTTTGTATTGTGTTTGTACATACTTGATAGATGCTTAATAGCTTTCTTGTTTGTTTGTTCTTGAGACAGGGCTTCATGTAGCCTAGGATAGTCTTGAAATCATTATGTAGCTGAGGATACCCTTGAATTCCTGATTCTCCCATCTCTGCCTACTGAGTGCTAGGATTTCAGGGATGCCCCACCATGTCTGACTTCTAGATATCTTACACAAAAGAAATGGAAACATATTTTTTTTCAAGATTTGTTGAGTCAGTGCCATTACTATAAACCCCAAATGAGCACATCAGCCAGTAAGTAGTGTCCACTGCTCCATGGTTCCTCCAAGTCTCCTATTGCACGGTCTGCGCCACTCAGACACTTTTCCCCCATGCCTCATTCTGGACTTAGTGCGTCCCTGATCTTGCACCGTTGGTGAGCCTTCACATGATACGGGTCAAGAAACACCTTCACCTCCCCATTGCCTAATCGACTGTGGAGCTACTACAGTCTTTAAGGTCTTTTGTGAGGTTTTTCGGTACCTCTTAAAATAAATGCATCTATTTACTTTATGCTTCTGCTTATGATAAAAAATGTTTTAACTCAGCCTCCTATGAATATGTATTTCAATATGGAAAATACAAGAGGAATACCACAACTTTAGATTATCTCCTGTCTTGCCCCCATCTCCAGTGGGTTTTTTATTCGCTTTACAACCCAATATCAGCCCTTCCTCACCTCCCCAAATCCCCTCACACATACTCCAATTCCACCTTCCTCTTTACTTTTGAGAAGGGGGAGACCCTGTGGGTGTCACTCTCCCTTACACACAAATACACACACACACACACACACACACACACATCAAGTCACTGCAGGACTAGGTACATCCCCTTCCACTGAGGCCAGACAAGGCCTCATTTAGGGGGAAGGGGTCCTCAGGGACAGCCCTTGCTCCAGTTCTTGGGGGATCTGCCTAAAAACCAAGCTGCTCCTCTGCTACATATGTGCAGGGGGCCTAGATCCAGCCCATGCTTGCTCTTTGGTTGGTGGTTCAGTCTCTGGAAGACCTTTAGGGTCCAGGTAAGTTGACTCTGTTGGTCTTCCTATGGAGTCCCTGTCCTCTTCAGGTCCCAGAGCTCCAACTACTGTTTGGGTGTGAGTCTCTGCATCTCTTTCCATTGGCTGCTGGGTGGTACCTCTCAGAGGACAATTATGCTAGGTTCCTGTCTGTGAGCATAAGAGAGTATCATTAATAGTGTCAGGGGCTGGTTCTTGCCTATAGGATGAGTTTCAATTTGGGACAGTCACTGGTTGGCCATTACCTCAGTCTCTACTCTGTCTTTGTCCCTACACATCTTGTAATCAGGACACATTTTGGTTAGAAAGTTTTATTGGTGGGTTGTTGTCCTTATCCCTCCACTGAGAGTCCTACCTGGCTACAGGAAGTAGCCACTTCAGGATCCATATCTCCCACAGCTAGGAGTCTCAGCTAGAGTCACCCCCATAGATGCTCTGGGGTCTCCTCCCATCCCAAGTCTCTAGCAAGTCCTAGAGATTGCCCCCCACTGCCAATCTCCTCTCTCCTCTGTTCTCTCTACATATGATACCCCCTGTCCACCCTGCTCCCTTCTCCATCCCCTCTTCCACTCAGTTCCCCCCTTCCATCGACCTCCAGTATCTATTTTGTTTCCACTTCTGAGAAAGATTCAACCATCCTCACTTGGGCCCCCCTAGTTTGGCTTCTTTGGATCTGTTGATTACAGCATGGCTATCCTGTACTTTGTGGATAATATTTACTTATGAGTACATTCCACGCGTGTCCTCTTGGGTCTGTGTTAGCTCACTCAGGATGATATTTTCTAGTCCCCTCCCTTTGCCTGTGAAGTTTATGATGTCNAGAAATTTTCCCTTACCCTCCTGCGTCCCCGCCCTGCTCCCCTACCCACCCCCTCCCACGTAATGGCCCTGGCATTCCCCTGTTCTGGGGCATATAGAGTCTGTATGACCAAAGGGCCTCTCCTCCCAATGATGGCCAACTAGGCCGTCTTCTTCCATATATGCAGCTAGAGACATGAGCGCAGGGGGAACTAGTTAGTGCACCCCATTTTTAATTGGGTTGTTTGGATTGTTGGTGTCTAACTTCTTGAATTCTTTATATATTTTGGATATTTATTAGTCTTCTGTCAGATGTAGGGTTAGTGAAGATCTTTTCCCAATCTGTAGGCTGTCATTTTACCCTAATGATGGTGTCCCATTTATTAATTCTTGACTTTAGTACCTGAGTACTAAGTATTGGTGTTCCATTCAGGAAATCGTCTCCTGTACTGGTGAGTTCAAGGCTATTCCCCACTTTCTGTTCTACTAGATTTAGAGTATCTTGTTTTATGTTGAGATCTTTGCTCCATTTGGGCTTGAGTTTTGTGCAGAATGATAATCGCCTGTCTTAAAGAAAGACTGTCAAAATGCAGAAGAAATCAGTAGCAGATAAGACTTTCAGAAAAAGAACATTAAGTAATGTCTCCAGATTACTTGTTAATAGTCAGGATTTAGGCACCAACTTTATAGTATTTATACACACACACACACACACACACTTCAAAAAGTCTTTCTTAGAAATGCTTCCATTTCATAAGAAGTTTTAATAATGAGTAAGATCTACTTATATCCTATTAATCTTATGGTGTGTGAGGGGTTGTTACCCAAAGTTCTTGGTAGGATTCTACGGACAGGTCTTCTCAGCATGCAAAAACATTAACTCTCCAGTGTGGGGCCATGAAAGGCAGCCTATTTTGGTTGAATGAGGCTTGCTCCAGTGACCTAGTAGAAAACTCTACAAGGGACGGAACAGTGAGCCATGTTCCCAGAGACAGGTGCCTGACACTACAGAGCCCCCAACTCCATAATTCTGTGACTATAAGTCATGCAGACAATGTCCCAAGCTTCTGGCATTCTGGCTAGACTCCATGCCCACAGCCAGGTATGCTCCTCTCCACAGTTACCTGACAACAGCAAGATAGCCCAGCCCACTATAAAAGGAGCTGCTTGACTCCTTCTCGCTCTCTTTAAGCTCTCACCTTTCTTACTCTCATCTCTAACCCTCCTTCTCTTCTCCCTTCTTTCCACGTGTCCATGTCTGGTCTCTTTCTCTCTCTCTCTCTCTCTCTCTCTCTCTCTCTCTCTCTCTCTCTCTCTCTCTCTCCTCTCTCTTCCTTCTCATTCTCTCCATGCCTTTCTACAATAAAGCTCCAAAACCACAGACTGTTTCTGCTCATCAAGGCCCACCATGCTTGATGGGATAAGCTTTCCCCTAAAGAGCCACATCTAACCTCCCAGCAGGAGGCCTTCCTGCATTCCAACCACAGATGGGACCAAGGACTCTCGCCTGTGTGGGAACCATCCAGCGTCCCCTCTCTCTCCCTGCCCTCTCCTTCCTTTGACTGAGCCATCCCCAGGGGCCTCCATTTTGTTCTCAGCTCTTCCACGGTGTCCAGAGGTGTCTGGGATGCCCGAGTCTGAGAACCTGTTACCTAAGAGGGCCCCTTGTCCACTCCCCAGTGAACTGGGGTCCATGGATTCACACAGCCAGACACCCACCTGACTAATAGCTAAGTATGATACAACTTACTAAATGCATTCTCAAGCTTTTAACATGCATTAGAATCCACTGAGAAGTGCTGAATCAAGGTGTCTGGAGTGGACCAGAACCTCAGCTTTTAGCAAGTACCTAGTGGTGTTGCCTCTGGGAATAGAAACACAAGCACTGTGAATAGAAACGCAAGCACTGTGAATAGAAACACAAGCACTGTGAATAGAAACACAAGCACTGTGAATAGAAACACAAGCACTGTGCAGGAGAGGGAGAAGCTAGGTGAGGAGCAGCACCCAGTCAAGAGCTCAGTACTGCTTCTGTTATTCAATACAAAACATTTCCCTATAGAGTACTCTATTTGAAGCTTTTGAATGACTTTCTATTCCAATAGGGATGAAATATAAACTCTTTACCGTGATGCTCCAAAGGCTGGGCACTGCCTATCTCTTACAATTCTACCTTTTATCCATACTCTTGTACATTCCGCCGCCTTATGAGCTTTTGAACATTCTAATTACCTCTGTCTAAACCAGTCTGTTCTTACTTCCTTGTTGATAGCTAATAACTCTTCTCAGCTTTTACCTCACCTTGGTCAGAGCAAAGGTCTTTGAATGGGCTTGATCCTTTGTTGTAATTCCCAGTACCTCGTTTTATTATTTCTTATCCTACATGGCAGGCATGCTGTGGGGCTCCAGATGCTCACCATACTTCTGTGTGATTTCTTGGTGTTTATCTTCTTTATTAGGCTCTAAACTCAATGATTGAGACTAAGGGGTCTTGGTTCATCACTATCTTATTGGAAGTATTGGTAATGGATGGTTGGAGGACATAGCTAGGAATGGTAACAGTTTACCTAATACTGAATATCAAAATTTTACATGTGTTAATAGGATGATGAAGAAAGAAAGAAAGAAAGAAAGAAAGAAAGAAAGAAAGAAAGAGGTGTTTTCATGAATAGCAAAATCTGTTCAGTGCTAAATCTTATAACATGCCCATACCCAAATTCTACTCCAGTCCACAAGGAGTACAGCTTTGGTCTTAATACTGATTCAACTGTTGAAATAAAAGACTCAAACATGCTACCCTCTTGAATCATTGCTTTTAACAAAGGGCAACATACAATGGTCTGCTATAATTTGGATCTGAAGAAACCCCAAAGGCCAGACATAAAAATCTTGGTCTTCAGCTTATCACTATTATAAAGAATTGAAGTCATTCAGTAAAAAGTGGGTTACTTGTTAAAATGTAGGGCAAGACAAGATGGCAGCTAAGGTCCTCCATTGGAATGCCAAATGGAGCAGCCACTAAATAACAAGTACCTTCACAAAAGCTCATGGATTCAGGTATGAGAAAGTCTGGAAGGAAAACAGTGAAGCCGCTAAGATAGGGTTCAGAAATAAGCAGTCTGATTTTCCAAGGATTTCACAAGGTGGTTGAATGAGGCCCAACACTCACCTGCTTCTCTTTCCCACAAAGCAACAAGTCATCGCAGATCAACATGAACAACCATGCCAGGCAGTGGTGGTGCACACCTTTAATCCCAGCACTTGGGAGGCAGAGGCAGGCAGGCATATTTCGGAGTTTGAGGCCAGCCTGGTCTACAGAGTGAGTGCCAGGACAACCAGGGCTACACAGAGAAAACCTGTCTCGAAACAAACAAACAAACAACAACAATACACACACACACACACACACACACACACACACACACACACACACACACACACACATATATATATATATATATATATATATATATATATATATATATAAAATTTATATTTGTTACAGAAATGGAAAGCTGACTGACTAACACAGTGACTAAAGAGAGCTAACGTTAGAAAGTAGCTAGTAAGTGTTGGGAAGGAACTTGCAATATTAGGTAGAGACCAGAGAATACCTTACCTGGAGAGTGACATTTGAATAAAAACTGGTAATAATTCAGTGACTGTGCCATGTGACTGCTACAGAGTCCCCCAAGCAGTTCAATAACTTTGAGGCAGGGTGTTCCAGGCTTGAGGGTCAAAGAGAATTTGTGCAAGGAGGTGGGGTCTACATCTTTCAAGCAATAGTTCCTATGTTGAGAAAGTCTGTGCTTGTCCTCAAGTCCTAGGACTAACCCATCATTCAAACTGCCTGAGTTCTATAGTTGTTCCTTGTTTCTGTGAGCAGTTGAGGAATGAAGGGTCAGAGAGAAGTCAGGAAGGTAACTGGAATGGCTGGTCCCTTCCCATGAACAGAACATCACAAATGTGTAGAGATGATGTAGAGATAATACCTTGTGCACTCTATAAAACCATTCACCTGTCAATAAAAAATGCTGTTGGCCTATTAGCTTAGGCAGGAAATAGGAGGTGGGAGTTCCAGTAAGAACAAAGGATTCTGGGATAGAGAGGAGCACAGAGGATTGGCCCCAGGACCCTTAAAGAGGACAGACACATGAAAGCCGAGCAGAGGTAACTAGCCACGTGGCAGAACTCAGATTAGAATAAACAGAATGTTAAATTACAAGCTAGTTGGAGAATATGCGAAGCTTTGGCCTAGGCATTTGTAAATATATTTAAGTCTCAGAGTTGTTATTCTGGGAGCTTGGGGCTAGGAGGAAAAACATGAGCTAACAGAAAATATCCCAGTACAGAAATAGGGAGTCGTGTGTACCACTGAAGAGATAGCTGAGTGCATCCTACCCATGTGAAGTATGTTGAAATTTCTAAAGGTGTCGGTAAGTATGAGATAAAACCCCCCAAAGAAACAGAAGAGAGGAAAATGAGATACATAGTGCTAGCTTCTAACAGCTGAGCAACTTATTGTTTCAAAGGTATTTGTTGGGCTGCCTGTGTAAGAGGAGAGCATTTAAAATAACAAGAAAACAGGAGTGTGTGGCATGCATAGAAAGAACATCATGGGACTCTCCATGTAACACAGAAAGTCGCACAATAATCTGACTGAAGGGTGTGGGCTCTATTATACAAGGAGGACATAGCAACTCTTGAGTCAAGAGAATCATCAGATTGAGCTTCCAAAGAGGTCACTGTGAATTAGAAGCACAATCCTCAATACGTGATTCACAGACCAGAACCACCATCTTCCTCAAGAAACGAAGACTTCAAATCCAGGGCTCTGTGCCTGCAAGCAGGAGTACAGCCCAGCCCGTCCAGGTGATGCTGACACAGGCCAGGACAGACTGTGAAGTGGCCACTGTGGGTCATCCAGGGGACAAAGGGGAGCAGAGGAAAGCAGAAAAGGATTCTAAATCTCCCCATGCAGAAGTGGATCGGAACACCGTGAGTAAACACTCTCGACAGATACTTGGTGCCCTTTGAGGTGAGTCCGCCTAAACACAGAGGAAAGTAAAATGGGAATTTTTTAAATGAGAAAAGGAGTGCTCATGAAACCGGAATGAAGGATAAAATTGGTACTTCTCAAAGTATCCTTCCGCTTGATGAAATTAAATCGCAGAGATCTCATCTCACTTTCAGGGTGAAAGGTCACATGGAATTCCCCTCTCTGGAAAATTGGAATTTTGCTCACCTTGTGATTGGACAGGGAGCAAATAAGTCCTTCACTTCAGTGAATGACCCGAAGTGGCCAAAGAAAAGGGAAGTTCTTGCCAAACAGGAGGCTTGGCAGCTATTTGCAGGACACTTTTCCCAAATTAGGCAGTTGGGTATAACCAGGGTCATCTTTTGTACCTAAACCTTTCATCGGCTTGATTGACCACTGAATTTTACAGCAAGCAAATTATAGCTTTGAGATAAAAATTTTAACTTTAAAACTTCAAATGGTATTTTATTTTCAAGAAGATGAACATGTTCCGATTTGGTGTTTCTAACTCTGAAGTCCTGCTATTACGAGCAATTATTCACACTAATTTTTAATTTTTCTCAACTAGAACTTGAAGTTGATACAGAAAAGTTTGCCCTGTTTTGTACTTTTATGTTGCTTATGTTATGTCAAATCTTTTGCATGCTAGGCAAGGGCTCCTCCCCCTGGATTATAGATCCTTTATTCTACCTGTTTTGTGCCCTTTGTATTAATGAGTTTCACATTACTACAGTGAAATACCCAAGTCAATTAAATCTTTTAAAGGGCAAGGTTGGTTGAGCTCACAGTTCTCAAAGTTCAAGGCATAGCTGAAGTGGCCGTGTGCTTCAGCCTCTGACGGAAGTGACTCATCATGGCTGGGCCAGGGAGAGAGGCAAGTGGTCAGAACTTAAACACATCAGAGACAGAAGTAAGGATGGTGGCGTACACACAACAATCACTTCTGAGGGCATCGATGCTTATGACCTAAAGACCTGAACTGGACCCCGCTCCCCACAGCCTCAGCCATCTCCCAGGAGTGTTGCCCTGTGAACCAAGCTTTCAATCACGGCTGTTTGAGGTACACTCAGCCAGCATGCGAACCACAGCCTTTCTGCCTTCACATACGATGTTAATTAAAATATAAAATGGTCCTCGATGACAAAGTTGTGCAAGTCCGTTTGCTTTCAGTTTTATGACGAATACACAGCATTTACTTCAAGAGAGTCCCTTATGGAGTAAATAGGCTGGAAATGCCTTTGATAATGCTCATTATATCCAATCAGATTCTTACTCCAAGAACAGACAACTGCAACGATTTTTATGGAAATTTTAATCGGCAAATTGAAAAAAAAAGTTTATAACCATATTTTTTATAGAGATGTTCAACTTTCCCAATATTTTCACAAACAGTGGTACAAAGGTTGACTCTAAATCCATCCAAGGTGTTTTTAGGAACTAAATGGTCATGCACTAGGTTGCCTCTGTTCTCAGCGATGCTGGGAAGGAAGCCTAGGATCTTGCGCAAGCTCAGTAAGAGTTTTACCGCTGAACTACAGCCCTTTACCTTGGTTGACTCCTTATCAACAATCTTTATGGGAAAATTCAGCGTTTCCTCCAAGAATCAGTTCACAGGGCTGTTCAGTGTTTCTCAACCTCAGCCCTACCCAGTATGTCTACATCATATGATCAGCCTATTCCATGAAACAAACCACATGCCCTGTGTTTTTCATAAGTAAAATGAAATTCAAAGATCTTAGTAGTCGTGTATTTCGTCACACCCTAATGTGGGGCCATATTAGAAACCACGTAAAGGAACTGAGCTGGCCAAAGACTGGCCTAAATAGTTACTCAGTACTTGTGAAAATGTGTTCACATTTCAGACTCCTCTGAAAGTATGTGGTCATTATCCAGAGTGCTAATGGTATTTCCTGAACCTAACTCCATTCATGGCACCAGCACTCACATTGTGGACACTTAAATGTCTCCACATGTCACCAGAGAAACACAATGGCCCATGTTGATAACTGCTGTCTCAAGAGAAAAAAGAGAGCATGCAAACAATCCACCTATTGATAACATGACTCTGTGCTGTTTTACACCTGACCTATAAAGTTTTCATCTCTCTGTAGGATGAACAGGACTGAGCCATGTCTTTCTTTAGGTTTACAGTCTTTCCTGTTGATCCTCAAATGTGTTTTTACTTCTGTGGCACACATTTTTTAGGGAAGGTGTTTTCTCTACATCACGATAGTATGTTCAAAAAAAAAAAACCTAGCAAATTACATTTGCCTCAAATAATTTGAGTTAATGAAATTCTGGTCTATCAAAAACTCGGGTCTTTCACACTACTTTTGTGAGGTGGGCAGCCTCATTCTTATATCAGCATTAAATGGAATTAAGGGCAAAGTCAAAGGCATACTTGTCAGCAGCAAGACACTGGCAGACAATCTGTACAATTGTTTTCTTCCTTTAAGGTTTTTGTGATTCAATAAAACTAAGAAAAGATTATTTATTTTACATTATAATATGCTGACATATCTCTCAGATTTACATTAGCCCCGAGTTTTAAAGTTAAAAACAAATACTTTTTAAGTAATAGCAACATCTTTTGACCTTGAGAATTCTATCTGGCACTCCTGTGATTTTGTAGAAATAAGACATTGGTATTTCCAAATCTCACAAGGATACACTTTGTCTTCCAGGAAGTTGACAAACTCGTTTGGAATACCACTTCTCACGAAGAACACATTGTGTAACCTTTGTGCACTCAGATCAAAGAAAAAGTTAATCAAATAACCTGATTCTCATTGCCAAAACTCTGTGAGTGTGTGTGTGTGTGTGTGTGTGTGTGTGTGTCTGTATACATTCAGAATCATCTAATAAATAACTATACTTCAACTCATAGTTATATAAGATTACATATAAAAGATTATATGACCATGCTCATTAGAATACTGCAAGATAGTCACAAAACTTGATTTTTTGTTTACAAATATATTAATCAATAAATAGATCTATATACATAAGAAATACACAAATATATGGTTGATTAAAATGTCATATAAATCTCTATGTTTCAGATAAATGCTAATATTTTTGGTTTTTTAGTTTTTAATGTCAATTAAGAACCCCTAAAAGTAAATAGCATGGCATTCAAATATAATAGGCCAAAATATGTATAAAATTATAAATTATTTTTAAAATATCAGTATTTCTCTTTTTAAAATATTGAAAACTTTAAAATTTTTTAAGCAATATCTAATGTGGGTTTTATATAAAAATAAGTTATTGATGAAACTCTGTAACACAAGTTGTATCTATGAACATATCCAAAGAAATGGCTAAGAACTTTGAAATTACTGCTTGAAATCTTAGAAAGTAGAACAAAAAAATGTATTTAATAACCTGGAACATGTGAGAAAATAAAGTAGTATTTCCCTATGAAATTTAGTTCTTTAACTATATGAATAATAATTCTACTTAACAATACTAAAAGCAAATTGTATGACTCCATGGGACTTCACCATTTTCAAATATTTAATGTTCTTGGGTTACCCAATACATAAGAAGCACATGTTAGCACAGGCTGGGACCTGGGGACTGAAGGACAGAGGTTACATAGTTATATTGGGTGTCTCAAGACATATCTAAACCCAGGGCAATAAGCAAGAAGCTGGAACAGTTAAGTCTAGGCAATGTGCTCTACAAAAGCAAGGTTAATAGAACAGAAGTTGGGAATGAAGATTATAGTCTATGGTCTATAGTCGATAGTTGATAGTCTATAGTCAATGGTCTATAATCTATAGTCAATAGTCTATAGTCTATGACAAGCACTGTACTTGGCAACCATCAGGAATCTCAGCAGGGGTAAAAACAGGCACAAGAATGTATGAAAGATGAACTTGATCATTGGGTCCCTAGTGTATCCTAGGCGGGATGCTGCTATTTACCCATTTAGAAGCAGGCCCAGTGGAAGGTTCTAGCATGGGCTGGTCCAGAAGTAAAGTCCACAGAAGTGCTCTACTCCTCCTCCTGTCCCTGCTGCCTAGAAACAGAATATTCAGGAGAAGGAAAGAAATCTCTTTCCAAGATTTATTATTCTAGTAAAGATCACAGAATATACATATACTAGCACCAAAGGCATGTAAAATATTTTCAGTAATGCCCAAACGTAAGAATATGCCTTTGATTATCAAGTACCACGTGTGTACGTCTGTATTTACCTTTCACACATGTATATAGTCATAACATTCATAACCAGCTCATGTTGAAACTCCTAATTCCAGGGTAGCATCAATAAATTAGTGTATAAAGTAAGCCAAGTGGGGATTCGGCTTTAACAAAATATATCTTCCAAAAACAGTCATGATAGGAAAAAACTGATCTGATCCAACTATCCTAAAACATGTTTAAAAAAAAAAAGACAGACATTATCAATAGCATCTAGCCCTGGAGATGCTTCACAAGCGAGTCCCATTGATCTTGCCGCTGTGATCTGTGAAGTTCAGCTCAACATGGTTGAAGGCCGGGTTATCAGTTCCACCAACTTCCACAGGATGCAATTTATAGTTTAAATCATGGTTCTTCTGAAAGAAAAAGGGTAACATGGAATTCTTTTTTAAAAAATCATTATTTGTTCAATGACAAATAACTGATACCTACTGTTTTTATTTCTCTAAATCAGCTTGGTAATCCATTAAGGGAGAGTGAGATGCAAACAAGGCAGCAGAAGCTAGCGTGATGTACAATACGCATTTGAGCTATGAATGGCCATGTATGTGAAGAAGTTACAATCTATCGATAGCCATATATTCTCTTAAATAGTTCATATCTATTAACTGTATACCTGCATCTACAGGTACACATATACACATACAGATACAGACATAGAAATATCCCTTCTGTGTGCCTGTCCAAGAAAAGAGCTGGGAACTAACTATTGCTCTGTTCAGGTAATTAAAAACTCAGTTCCCTAATTTAAGAATAAACAAAACCTAACTTACTTTCTTAAAAGCATCAAAATTGGATAAAAAGTCCTGTTTGGTTAGTAAGAATCGGGGGTCTAAGTTCTGTTTTCTTCCTCCTGAAAAACAAATGCATTATTTAGAGTGTTAGACAGATACCTTATAACTACATAGTAACCCATCCCCCACACCCATCACACAGGCATTTGGCTTATGAACATTCAGGTTTATGCACACATAAAATACAAAGAAAACCTTGAAAGTTGTCCTGAAGATCCAGCTGCCACAACCCTCCCCTTGATCTTGGACCCCACAGCTTCTATCTGATAAATCTAAATAGTGTAAATGTGATATCTACATAGATAAATAGATACAGAGAGATAATAACTCCCAATCCTAACCTGACTGCTTCATCTGATGCTACCTGGATAAAGACTTGTCTGATTCAAAAATGATAAAAAAAAAAAAATGAAAAGCAACCCATACAACCTACTTATAAAGTGGCAAACTCTCTGCCTCTGCCTCTGCCTCTGCCTCTGCCTCTGCCTCTGCCTCTGCCTCTGCCTCTGCCTCTGCCTCTGCCTCTGCTCCCTACACCTCTGCCTCTACCCCTCTGTCTAACCCTTTCGCCCTCTGCCCCTCTGCTACTTGCCCTCCACCTCTCTGCCCCTGCTAGTGAACCTCCTTTCCCTGGCTTTTGGTCTCTATGAACAGTTATGGACATGGG